>RXID01014502.1:0-193826 GCA_005019695.1 Trichopus zeylanicus subsp. travancoricus
TAGGGCCCGTTTGGTACGGGGTCAAGGTTAAGGTCAAGATTAAAAGAAGGGGTAAAATGTAAAACGCTAATGCGGTCAAGTAAATCCCGTTTGGTCCTTGATCTGGTTAACAGATGGTTAAAATTTTTTGTTGACTAAAATGCCCTCGGTTGAGTACTGTACATATTACTATTCATCTTCCTCTCCGGCGGGGATCGCGCACGAAGCCGGCCTCCCGAGCTCGCGCGCGGAGCCGACTGCCCGAGCTTGGCCGCCGAGCCCGGGCGCCTGAGCTCGCCCGCCGCGAGAGCTCGACCCCGGAGGCTGGGCGCCCAAGCTCGCCCGAGGTCACCCGCGGAGCCGGCCGCCCGAGCTCGGCCCCGGAGGCTAGGCGCCCGAGCTCGCCCGAGGTCACCCGCGGAGCCCGCCGCCCGAGCTCGCGCGCGGAGCCGGCCGCCCGAGGTCGCCCGCGGAGCCCGCCGCCTGAGCTCGCCCGCGGAGCTCGGGCGCCCGAGCTCGCTCGCGGAGCTCGCCGGCCGAGCTCGGGGGGCAGCTCCGCCGCGGTGTTCGCTTACTGTTCATCGATCTGAGCCGTCGGATCGAGATCCAACGGTTCAGATCAAGTGACGGTATTCGGCTGTTACCCGATCTGAGCCGTTGGATCGAGATCCGACGGTTCAGATCAAGTGAGGGTATTTTAGTCAAAACATGGTTAAAATTTAAATAAATAAAATAATATTAGTGCGGTCAAAATTTTGGTATTTGAAAGATAATCTGGTTTGAACGGGATCAGCTTAGCCCTGACTCCGTACCAAACTCACCGTTAATGTTCTTTTTACAGTAAAACCAGCCCCCAAAAGGAGCAGAACAAATGCAGCAAGTCACAACAACAAGGGCTGGACCTCTTCCCACTATTTTTATGTTTTGTTTTGAACTTGTTTTGATGATGTTTCACTGGGCTCTTGTGTTGATGTTCCGTGACTTCTTTTTGTGGGGCTTTTAATTGCAAATATCTCAAATATATAATGATACAATTTGTTTTTCAGATTTGTATCTTTCATTTCTTAGAAATGTTAAATTCCAATTATATATATATATATATATTGTCCAAACCCTGTCAGTGGTTGCTGGACTATGAGCAGAGAGCAGACCCGCAGCCTTCTAAATTAGAAGCTCTGATGAGTGTACAGATTAAAAAACAAAAAACAAAAATAAAAATAATAGAAAACTCCTTCACGTGCTCTGCGTTTGGTCATATTATCGATCATAAGTATGAGCGATGATATTTGTGCTACCTACTTCACCCATTGATTTTATATACACATGTATTCTTTCAACTCTCTTTTGAGGTAAAATGAGCTTTGACTCTCAAGTACTCCCTTCACATTTTATGTTAGTTTGCTTAATATTACGGAAAACTGCCATATTTTATATATTTTTTTATCATTTTTCTTTAATATTCAGAGGTAAAATGAAGACGGAAAGTCGTAATTAATATGTAGAAAATATAAAAAAGTAAAAAAAAATAAAGAATCATTTTATTTGTATAAAAATATCTTGGCACGTCATCTCAACGATCATAAACAAAAGTCTAAACAGAAAAATTCAAGGGCATGTGCCCAAAAAACAATGTAAATTTGACTGAAGTTAGCCGGGGGAATATGGCACTAAAATTTACAAAAAAGTTTCTTATTTCAAATTTTGACAATGCATGTGGTCATCTCTCACAAATATTAGAAACTATTGGGGGTTACTTACAAATATTTAATTCCTAAGGACTAAAGAATAATGATTAATGACTATTTTAATTCATTTCAAAGGGCAGTTTTGTCATTATCCAACTTCTCCATCTATTCCAACTGCCACCAGAGTCAGAAACCCTCCGGTGCAATACATTTCCACTCACTCATCTCCAAATTTCTCAGAGCAAATCTCACATGTATGGTCTCAACCCCTTCTCCTTCCTCCAAAATCTCATCTTTTTTTTTTTCCTATTCTTTTCTATTTTTTTGGTTGGTCGAGTACAAGTTAATCACTGCTAGAATCCACTTCTTTTTTAATTTTTCTTGGTTGGCTTTATGTGATCTTGGGGGCTCTGTGTGTTTTGTGATTTTAGCTAGAAACAAAAACAGAAGAGGCTTATTTGAAGATTCCGTTGCTTAAATCCTCTTTTTTGTAGGTGTTTGTCCTTCCGTATCTGGGGTTTTCAGGACTGCTGTTTTTTTTTTTTCTTTTTGTCGTTGTTGATCTTTGGAGAGCTAATTCTGTGGGTAATACTTGAAAGAAAATTTTTACTGGTTTTGTTGATGCTTTCCCATTAATCTTTTGAGATAAAGGTGGATAAATCACCATAGAATAAGATAAAAGCCCATGACTTGCTTGTTTGGTTGCTTATATTATGAATTTAAAGCAAGTCAGGAATTTGATTGCTGGGTCAACTCTTCTTCCTCGGTATTTTTCTGCTTGAGTACATTTAGTTGTTTGATTGAGAAAGGTATTGACTTTTTTCCTTGTTATTTCTTGTTGTTTCTAGGTTATAGTGCAGCATATTCTTCTGTTCTCTTGACTCTCTTCTGTTCTTTGAATGCTTTGCTGCATGTTAGTTCTTTTTATGATAAGTAAATATGTTGCTACATATGTCAAATTTTGGGAATGATGTGTTACCTTTCGTTCTCACTACTTACTTCTGAATCCATCATCTGGTTTTTGATTTAGGTATATTCGTAATATGTGAAATCAGTTCATCTTATTTGTTCTTGTTGACAGATACACCTGCAAAAATGGGTCGGAGATGTCTTTTGGTATCCATTTTTTTGTGGATGTTGTCATATTCCTTGCTCCTCCATGCTTCATCTGATCACTTACTGAGAATTAGTTTGAACAAGAGGCAATTGGATCTTGATCGTCTAGAGGCATTAAGAATTGCGAGGAAAGAGTACAACCGTCTCAAAGATAGTGGCATCCATCGCAATTTGGCTAACTCTGATGCTGACATAGTAGCTTTGAAGAACTATTTGGATGCTCAATATTTTGGGGTTATTGGTATTGGCTCGCCGGTGCAGAACTTTACTGTCATATTTGACACAGGCAGTTCCAATCTTTGGGTCCCATCATCGAAGTGTTACTTTTCTGTAAGTAAATTGCATTTTTAGTAATTATTCTTATTTTCTATGGAATACAGCACTTCTCACAATCTTATCTTGCAGATTGCGTGTTATTTCCATGCTAGGTACAAGGAAGGCAAATCAAAAACCTACACCAAGATAGGTATGCTTTCTGTTTTCAATTTTTTCTACTAAAATAAGGGAATAGGTTACAGTGTGCATTCTGAGGGCAAAAAAGACATTATGATGAACATCGGTCTTTGCTTTAATCAGATTTGCACAATTATTTCTCTTCTCCTATTGTTGTTATTATTATTATCTTTATTTCATAAACAATGTTTTAAGAAACCAATAAGTTCCATTCTGTCTAATTAACACGAGCACAGAGTTAGATAAGGGACAGGCAGGAGCTATATGACACATCATAAGACAGGATTCATTAGATTCAACTTTCAAACATCAACAACTATTTTGATCTCCAAATACATCTTCCAAGCGTTAACAATTTAACTCAATACACTGCATAACATATAGTAGCTGAATAAAAAGTCACCACCTGGAGCAGAGTGCACCTTGGCTGTTACTTTTATTGTTGTTGTTGTTGCTGGTGGTGTTGGTAGTAACATATTCTTGCAAATTCAATTCATGAAATTGCACACGTACTGACTCCAAGATCTTGTTTTGTACCCTTTCATAAAAACAAGAAGATAGTTGTATGTGCCCCTATCTGTATGTTATGTTTGCTACCTATGAAATTAGGATGGCCATTTTGCCTCTAGATACATACTATATTTTAAGAGTATACTTTCCCAATTTGACTAATAAGCTATATTATGAGCTTGGACTTACTCAAGGGTTTGTTGTGATTATAAGTTTGTCCTTCTGTATAATTTTTGTTACCTTTTTAAATGGTTTGACAGAATTCTGGATTAGGGGGAATATGCTACCTATCCAACTCGAGAAATGGAGTTTTGCATAATTCCAAACCTAGTGAATCTACTTTAAATTTCAAAAGTATTTCGCCTTCCGTAGAAGATTTCTCAAATATCTCACTAGTTAATGATTCAAGTCGTGTAATTGACTATGGCTGTTAAATATACTGGCATAAGAGTTTAACTGCTTTTTGTTTCTTCTTCTTTCCAATAGTTCGATGAGTCTAGCATGAGATTCAATATTTGTGTCTTCATTACCTTTTCTGTTTCAGGAGATCCATGCAAAATTGCCTATGGTAGCGGGGCAATATCTGGTTTCTTCAGCCAAGATAATGTGCTAGTTGGAGACCTTGTTGTTAAAGATCAAGTGTGTTTTGCTATCTTAGTTCTTGATGTTTGAAAATTCAGCTATGCTTTCAGCTACAATGACACTTGGCCATCTTTCAGGTGTTCATTGAAGCTACACAAGAATCGAGTCTGACTTTCCTACTGGCCAAGTTCGATGGTATACTTGGTCTCGGATTTAAAGAAATCTCTGTCGGGGGCTTCCCCCCTGTTTGGTATGATTTTGTTACTGTGGGTTTTATTTATGGTTTGATTTCTTATGCTGGATAAGGATGCAGCATTTGTTTGTCTTTGAATAATCTTTTTTAGCATTCATGTTTCCACTTTGACAGGTATAACATGGCCGAGCAGGGATTAATAGACAAGAAGGTTTTCTCTTTCTGGCTTAATCGAAATGCAAGTGATTCGAATGGAGGCGAGCTTGTTTTTGGAGGTGTTGATCCCAAGCATTTCAATGGTGAACACACTTTTGTTCCTGTCACTCGCAAAGGATACTGGCAGGTATGGAATGCGTGGGTAAAAGTAAAACAAAGACTTGATGTAGGCAAATGGATTGAATGTATGTTTTATCTTTACTCATATTTCAGTTTGACATGGGGGATATTTTGGTCGGTGGTCTATCAACTGGTAAGCATCTTTTTCCGTTCTCCCTCGCTTCTCTTGTTGACAGACATTAGTATGATATACAATGTGAAAAAAAGAACCAGTTTATACTTTTTGATTCTCAAAAAACTTTCGTCTTTCAGGTTTCTGCTCTGGTGGTTGTGCTGCAATTGCAGACTCTGGAACTTCCTTGCTTGCAGGCCCCACTGTGTGTAACTTTAATCACTTAATTCCGTAATTTTTTGTGAATTTAACTTACAAAACACATACCTGATACATAGTTGTTACTATCCTGTAATACTGCCACAAAAGAAGGCTTGCAACCATTTGTCTTACATTTTGTTTGACCTTTTCTAGAAATTATCTTTCTGATGTAAATATCCAAAATCTTAATGTTCAGCTATTTGGGATCACTTCTAATGTAATGTTTTGCTTGGTCCTTTTTAAATCATTCAGACTGTTGTGGCCCAAGTCAACTACGCCATTGGTGCAGAAGGGGTTCTCAGTGCAGAATGCAAATCAATTGTGAAAGAGTATGGTGAAATGATACTAGATCTACTAATTGCAGAGGTTTGTATTTTAGTCTCCTCTTCATGCCTTCTTTTCTGTGGCTTTTTATACTTAACTGAAAATTTCATCTGCTACCAGTTGTGGTGCAAATTAGTGTTTCATTCGCATCTCTTTTCTAGTACTTCTGTCTCCTGACATTCTATATTTTCATGAAAATTTTCACCTTTTACCACTTTAGATTTGAATTTCATATTTGATGCATAAACAGACACAGCCTCAGAAGGTTTGCAGCCTGATTGGCCTATGTGTGTTTGATGGATCACAGTACATTAGGTTAGTTCTTTCTTCTTCTATGCTTGGTCTTTCAGTTGTTGATTGCCTTCTCCTTTCTATCATAACAAACCAAAAAAAAAACTCAAAAAATGATTTCATGCAGCACTGGCATTGAGACTGTAACTGAGAAACAAAAGAAGAAAGAGTCATCGAATGATATTTTCTGCACTGCTTGTGAAATGGTTGTCGTTTGGATTCAAAACCAGCTACGACTGAATGCAACCCGGCAAATAATATTGAACTATGCCAACCAGGTTTCAATTAAGCTAACCTTCTATTCTTTTCTGATCTAGACATCATAAGTAAGATGCCAAATAAATGGGATATTAAACTTCGAAATTCTTTGTTAGCTCTGTGAGCGGCTGCCCAACCCCATGGGAGAATCAATGGTTGACTGTGATAAGATTGGATCCATGCCTGATATTTCATTCACTATTGGGAACAAGGGTTTCGTTCTCACCCCTGAACAGGTAAAGAGCAAATCATTTCCATGTATATGTTTCTGATTATTGGTCTCAAGCCAAATCTCATGTTTGTATTCATTTGTGTTTTGGCAGTATGTGCTCAAAGTTGAACAACTAGGAGTAACCGAATGCATAAGCGGGTTCATGGCATTGGATGTACCGCCGCCAAGTGGCCCCCTTTGGTATGCCATATGATTCATTTTAGTTTATACTTCCGATTAGCATGTATGGTCTTACTTTGGGCACAAACAAACCAATGCAGGGTTCTTGGAGATGTGTTCATGGGCGTCTACCACACTGTGTTCGACTTTGGTGAAAACAAAATCGGGTTTGCAAAGGCTGCTTAGTAGCAGTCAGTATGCTTGCTCTGAGGGCATTTGCTGTGCATTGTCCGTCCACTGTATAAATATCTGTAATAAGTTCAGTTTGCATGTGAAATATTACGGTACTAAGCAAGTACTTGTATGGTGATTATTTAGTAGTATACTTGCTGTTGCTGGCTTCTCATGTTCATCTCACCAGTTGCTTTTGGTGCATGAATAAGTTAAAATAAATCAGTTCATTTTAAAATAATTTTGTTATGAATAGCTAGATATTTTGGATCCGTTTGATTGGGGTAATCTCAAAGTTAGGTTGCCTAATTTTATAATAAAAAATCATTTTTTTAATACAAAGTTAGTTAGTCTAATTTTGAGATAATTTTAATTCAAATAGAACTCTTGGGCCTTGTTTGGTTCGTGACTAAAATTGCAAAAGTCACGCGTCAGTGGGATTAGTACATGCTAAAATGTGATAATTATGAGTCAATATAAGTGCTAATTATGATTATCATGCTCTTAAACACTAATTATGGTTTAGCGAGGTAAACAGGGCAAGATAAGTATGGGTAAATTAATTTGTCTTGACTTATTCATGAATACCTTTCTTTTATTTTTTTATTTTTCGCAAAAGATAGTTTAACTTGGTGTTAGGTCATGCCGGGTAAAGTGGGTCGCGTCAAAATTTGTCGGGTTCAGCCTAGATCATCGAATTTTCATTCAAAAAACTAGCCAATAGAATGCCATTCCATCACATTCGTCCGATTTCAATCCAAGGATTATGATCCAATATCAGCCAAACCCTAACCCTGATAAGATCAAACCGCGCCGGGAACGTCCACAGTCCGAACCCTAGCCCGAAATCCCCACCAGATCAAACCTCGGTTGATAAGCAACCGATCATGTCTTCTTCCTTCGCAGAAGAAGAAGACCGCCCCGTTTTCCCCGACGTCGACGACGACTCCGACGATGATGACTCCGACGACGAGGACTCCGCTCCGACGCCGGCTCCCCCTCACAACGGCGAGATCCAGGTTCAGCCTCAATCCTCCGCCGTTATCGCCTCCGCCGCCGGTGCGGCGGAGGAGCCCCGCTCCGTCTCCGTCCCTGTCGTCTACGACGACTCTCGGCGGTTTCCCCAGCGCCTCTGGACTGACGACGACGAGCTCGTGATCCTGCAGGGCTACCTCGATTTCCTCTCCCAGCGAGGCACCATTGAGGCGGCGCATCAGCACGACACCGATCCGTTCTATGAGCAGATCAAGGCGCGTCTGCGGCTCGATTTTACCAAGAGCCAGCTATTCGAGAAAATCCGGAGACTGAAGAAGAAGTTCCGCGTTGTTGTGGCCAGGATCGCCAGTTCCGGCAAGGACTTCGCCTTCAAGAGCCCTCACGAGCAGGCAATCTTCGAGATTGCCCGCAAGATATGGAGCTCCGCCCTCAAGCGCTCTCGCGAGATCGACGGCGATGATATACTCTACCTCCCCACTAGCGCCAGCGACGGCGGCGATGTCAAGATCGAGGACGCGGCAGCAGTCTCCGAAGTCAAGGTTAAAGTCGAGGAGGGCACTGCCGATCGTTCGAGGCATCGCCGGCGGAGGAGAAGGCATGCTGCTGATGATCCAGTGAGCGTGCCGGTGAATCACACGACTCCATCTGCGGTTCCGAGTGTGATCGGGGAGACGGTAAAGAGCTGCCTTTCTCCTGTTTTGAAGGAGCTGATCGGGTCGGCGGCTGACGGTCTTGGGCTGAGCCTGATGATGCCGTTGAGCTTTCCGACGGAAGGGGCGGTGGCGGCACCGGTGGACGAGAAGTGGAGGGAGCTGCGGATTCTGGAGTTGGAGGTGTACTTGAAGCGGGTGGAGCTCGTGCAGGACCAGATAAGGAAAACGCTGGAGGAACTAAAGTCAACTACTGGGAGCTAATATGAGGGTTCGATTCTTCAAACTTTTGAGCTTTAGCGCTTAAATTCTGGATCTTGATGATTTTTCAGTAATATTTCTTTTGACTCGGTAGGAAGTACAGGAGACTCCATGAAAGCTGATCCTTTTCATGTTTTTTTTTCTTTTTTAACAAAAAGTGCTCGTGTTCCTTCATATACCATTTTCATATAGTATTTTTATTTATGAATTAGCAGGAATCAGAACATAAATTTAGGGTTTTTATACATGTTCAGTTTCTATGTTTTTTGCTTTTGCGATTGAAGATCAATGTATTGTAGTTGTGGGAATGGTTTTGGTTCATGCTTCTGTTAGGGATTTATAATACAATTTAGCTGGTACTTGGATGGCAATTCTTTGTGGTAATGTGGGCGTATGTATATTTGTTTGCTGGTTTTATTATCGTTCTTACTGGTACGAGTTCTGAATCACACATATGCTTTGAAGCACAAGAGCCTGTGTTTTGAGCGGTCATGTTTTACAGCTCTTGTTGTGTATCTATTTTGGATGCAAAGGCAAAGAATACGGTGAATGCAGGTAAAATAGACAGAATCATCCCATGTTGCTTTGTCTACTGGAGAATCCATTAAAGCCATGACTATTCTTGTTTTAATGCCTTCATTTTCTTCTGCAGTTTGTATGCTTTTCAAATGGTATTCATAGATTAAAACCAATGAGAGAATTACAGTTTGTGTGCACATATTTAGTGTGAATATTTGCTTGTGCTTTGGAAGATCAAAATCTGCTAATTGTGGAATTCTGTGGGAGCATGGTTCTTGTTTCACCACACATTGTTCTTGTTACATAATTGAAGATTAGAACTTGCACTACATTTCTGTTTTGGGAATTGGGTGGCATTTTATTGTGCTAATTTATGACAAATGTAGATTTCAGTGGCCAGCAATCTTGACGTGCCTACTTCAACAGTCAGTAATTTTGTTATGTACAGCTCAATAGGCAATTTTGTCATTTGATATTCTTTGTGAGAGTCTGAATTCAATTGGAAGATTTTCATAGTGGATCAGGGTTAAACTCTCTAGGAGTTACTTAGATGGAGGCATATGGTTGCGTGGCAACAACTGCAGCAATGGAGTTTTATATAAGCAGTCATTTGGATCTCATACTTACCAGTTTTGTGAAGTGTTCAATCTTAACCCTTCGAAACTTTGAAATTTTAGTTTTTGGTAAAAGGGTAAAATGGATGAGCCATAGAAACATGAAATTGTTGTGATTGTGTGGTAAATCTAAGTGGGGTTGGTTGTTCAGTTTTGTGGTACGTGATGATAGAACTAATCATATTTTGCTCGGTGCATGTGATGCATTGCATAATTTGGTTCCCCAAGGTGAGTTAATTGATGTATAGGTTTTATCTCAGATTTAATGACTCAATTTGGATAAACATGTTCAAATAGAGGGAGGAGATTCATTGCTAATTAGTTTGTCTTCTGCAATGCTAATGCATTTGCATGTCTCCAATCTTGCGGAGTTGGAAATGTTTGTGGGGAAGGAACCTATGTTATTGATGACTGGAGTTGGCTATATGGGAAATGAAGCTGCATGATTAGGCTCAACACAAAAACCTTGGGATGGCATAGCAATCCCGTCTTGTGGATCTATTCCTAAACAAAAGAAATCTTGGTTGAGATCAGAAGTGGTTCACCTGTTATTGTGCTGATTTTCTTGTTGAATGGTGAGACATAGATTATTGCTCTCTGCATGAACAGGTTGCTTTGTTCTGGAAGCTGTGTTACTATTTCTTTGTTTGGGAATCGTTCAGCAGCTCTTATGGTGTGTGGACTTGTGATCCAACAGGCTGCAGATTACGCTGTAAAAAATGTGCGCCATTCCCGCAGCCCTTGTTACATTTTCTATCAGGATTGTGATCCAGCCAAATCTATACCAAATAAGTATGCGAAAGTTCATGGAAAAATTAATTTGAGAGAAGTAGATAGAATTCGTGTAAAATCTATTCGCAACAACTCCACATGCAGCTTTACTAATTGCCAAAACCAAGAATTCGCACAAATGCTCACAATAGTTAAAACTCTAACCAAATAAATAAATATTTATGTTTTGACTCCGTGTAATCTCTAGTTAGTAGAAAAGGTAGCGCAAGACTGGGGAAACTGAGGTGATCCAGTTGTGGCGCTGCCAGGGCAGCCATTGTATTCACCTGCACCAGTACCACTTCTCTTTGGATCACCCATCACCGACTTGATCGCTGCCGCCAGCGCCGCTGTGAAGTTTGGATCTGTTGCGATTGCTGCGGTCACTGTCTCCATCATCCACGGCTGCTGCAGCGACTGCTGCTGTTGGCCAAAGTGCAATCCTGGGAAAGCGAAAGGCGCTGCTGCAGGAGCCTGAGGGCCGTGGGGTTGGAGCGGGTTGGGCGGCTGCGTGAGGTCGAGGGTGATAGTGGGGAAGGGGGCAGAGGCCGAGAGGGTGGCCATTGTGGATGCAAAGGGCATTGGCTGGAAGAAGCCGGCAGCAGGGTTGGCGAGGGTGTCCGTACTTGCGGTGGACCGGGAGAGGAAAGTGGTAGCTGCTGCTGATGTGGTGTTGGCCATCGCAAGCGCCGCCGGAGGAAGGGGGTGGTTATGGTTGCCCTCGTATGTCGTGATCACGATGGTCTTGTCCTCAGCGCATCTCTGCACCTATTGCAAAAAACATAAGCATAGTTAAACGATGGCTTACAAAATTATCAATAACTTTAAAAAGAACTTAAAATAACCTGTTTCCGAACTGGGCAGGCAGCAGCCATGGTGCAGCGGTAGTAAGCGCGAGGGCACGGATTCCCCTTCGCCATCTTCTGTCCATACTTCCTCCATTGGCATCCATCACTTATCTACACATACATCATCAACATCAGCCATCAAACAACTGAAAGCAACAAGAACAGTTGCAAAAGAAAGTATATTACAATTGGCGCGTCGGATCGGGCACGAACGGATACCCTCGCTTTGCGACAAGCGAGCTCGGGAGGCTTTTCGTGCGCCTGTTCAGAGGACATGGAGTCGAGGGAGTGATGCCTCTTCGCACGTGGGACTAGTCCTCGCTCGTTGCGAGATGCATCAGTGTAGTTAATTGGGCTGAGCGGCTTATCTGCGTCTTCCTCGCCCGATTTTGAGGGCATTTCACTTTCTGGAGTGCAGTTTGGTCCGAGGTCCATGAATTGTTGAGCTGACAGTGACAATGAACTCGGCATTCCATTCTTCGTATCCTTCTTTGCATCAAATCCATGAAAGATAAAAAACTTTGGTAACTCTAATGAGCAAAACAGAAGAGATATTTGTAGATTTGGAAAATGAAGGGAGACAGGCGGAAATAACTGGACCATTCACGTTTCACTAGCAATGGATTCATGAATATTATAGTTCTGTACAACAAGTTTAGTTTGCAAATACAGCTCAAGACATGGATCTATATAGGGATCATGAATCGCAAGGTCCTTGTCTTGGATCCTCTTCGATCTCTATCAGGCTTTAATGGCACTATTCATCCTTCAGATAGAACTGGATAGGGCCCTAAATGTTTCTCGTCCATTAAAACACCTCCAGCTTCCATTGTTGATCTAACTGTTCGATTCGTTACTGAGTTTCTAGCTCCGAAAAAACCAGGAAAAAGCTGATACCTGGCCATGTTCGACCTCGCTAGAGTGCTGCTGCATGGCAAGAAGAAGCTGGCTTTGGAGCGTACTGTAATTCTTCGTGAGCTGATCCAACGTGCTCCTTAGCTTCTGGTTCTCGCTGCCCAATCGATCCAGCTCCGCTTGTAGCGATATCAACTGCACTAATATATTACAAAATCAACACAGACACAACAATCCCATAATCATTTTTCACGAACATAATCATCTACTGAATCCTCACCTTACTGCTGCCTTTCTCATGGTTCTCTTCCAAGCCAGTTGAGTTCATGGTTAGCAGATGTAGCCCGGTCTGCGTCAGAAAAATATAAACCCTAAGATTCCTCACAAGAAATCATGATTTCTGCCACAAATTTCAATCGCTCACATTGATGTTTGAGTCGCCAGGAGCTGAGATAGCCTCGGGAGCCTCCAGCGAACCGGCTTCTCTCCGCCGGCTCTCTGAGAAGAAATCCACTTCCTCGATGACATCGGGACAACTCCGATGATGCTCGCCGCCGATGCCGCCGATCTCGCTGGAGCGCAAGAGTGACATTTCTTCGGCCCTCCTCATCAAAAGAAGAAGAAGAAGAGAAGGAAAAGGAAATGTGAAGAAAAATATAAGCGGAGAGAGAAGACGTGTGATTGGAGACTATGGGAGTCGAAGTTCGGGCGAGTAAAAAACACCGGTTTGTTGGACCGGGCGGATCTTGCGGCGGGGAAGATGACGTCATGTTTGACATAGTGTGACAGCTGGATTGTAAACGGGGATGATGGAAACGCGGATCACCGTTACGAAGCCGTTTTATTTGACGGCGTCAGTGTTTTTTCTAGAATAATCACACACTACTCCCTGAACTCTACGTCTATTACTTTCAAGGCCCGAGTTTCTAGTAACTATTAATTACACATGAATACGCGAATTGCGCTGATTCAAATCAGCCTATGTAAAGCATCCACTGACCCATTTGGATTAAGATAAAATAAGAAAACATTTTTCCTTTCCTTCTTATTAATATTTGACATTATTTATTTTTTCTCTTAAGATTATAAATTAAAAAATATTTTTGACCAAAATATGTTGAAGAAAGGATATCAAGAGAACATGTTAGGCATTTTCATCAGACACGGGGTTAAAGTAACCTGAGGGATTAATACGTACTAGTTAAGAAAATTCATGGATTTACATGAATGGTAAGAAATTTGGGGTCTTCCAAATAATTTTCTTAGATTGCAGGGTCTAATACGTAATTATCTCTTTTACCGCCTTGGGTCAACGAGTTCGACGGCACGTCTCTCTGACGGTTGTTAGCCCAGTTTGACTCCTTGTCCGTTCCACGTCATCTGGTGGGCCCCAGTCAATCGGCTCGGTCTATTTTCTAAACCGGCGGTTCGGTGGGCGTGTGTCTTTTTTATCGGATATTTCCATTGAACCCCCTGAATCTTGTTGTAATTAATTCTGATGATTAATTTTAACGTATTTATCTGATTTTGGCTTGTGCTGCTGTAATTAGGTCTAGGATCTGGTTTCGGCTCACAACGCTTCGGACTGACCTCGCTGGAAGCTCCTTGTCCTGCGAGAGAGGAGGCGCGAAGTAGCCGTGTTCTCTAACGCAGCGAGGACCATGCGCATAATATCTTAAAGGTTTCAGAGGCATGTGGTTCAATGCTGCACAGAAGGAGATTCACAAAGGCGTACATAATTCTTCATAGTCAATGAAATCCCCCACAATCCCTATCACATTCAAGACATGATTGAGACTTGAGACCCGCTCAGGGATTCAAGACCAGAATTTCTTATTGCTTGAGAAATGAGAATCAAATCTTCCCTCTGTTTTTTTAATAATTTCCGTCAAATACAAGCTTCAAGGACATGGTCCCATTCTTGAGAAAACGAGGGCTTGGTCGTCGTCTTCTTCGGATGTGGATCGTATCCACCAGTCTATGAGACTTTAAATGAAGAGTCATACGAGGGACTTTCTTCTACCGCATCATAAAAAAATTTAAGGACTTTTGCTGGTATATATATATATATATATATATATCCCTTGAAACACCTCTAATTAACTGTGCATTTGCCCCGGAAAGTATCACAAATTATTCCTATATCAATTAAAATTCAAAATGTTTGTACAAATATTCTACCATTAATTGGGCTCAGTTATCTTGAATTTGGACTAGCTTGAAACAAGTATGATTAAAATTTGACCAATTTTGGCAAAATAATTATATTGGCTTAAAATATAGATGGCGAGTCGATGTAAAATTAAAGATGTATTCAAGTAAAAGAATAAAATTGACTTTTTCAACCTTTCTCTTCACCATAAACCGCCATAGGAAAGAAGTGTTGATTGAAGGAGTATCTGTACAAACATTTTGATTTATGAGAAATATAGGGTTGATTAATATATTTTTGAAGGCTTATGTGAAATTAGAGATATTCTTATGGAAAGAATATAGGATGCTACTTTAATTGAAATTGTTGAAAACAGATGAGATAATCAGAGTTTTTTGTTGCCGAAGGAGATTGAATTTTAGGTTAAAGTTATCCCACAACAAAGCTCTATTACTAGCGCAGGGAGTTTTAAGTTTACACTTGTATTAACTAGGCTCCGGTTAAAATTATCAACATTTCCACAAGCCTACTCTCTTTTATGTTTCCAATGCAAAATAACCCCCGTCGCTTGTCATTAGCTAGAGCTTATTATCGTGTTTAGTTTGCATCAGTTTGTAATAAAATTACTTGATGCGCTCCCTTTGTCTATTTACCAAGGTAATTAATCAAAATTTCTAGGCAATGCTACGAGACCTTAGCCTCCAAAACTCTTGAGCATTCAATCCGAGATCTAAACAACTTTTAATTCTAAAATTATATGTAAGATGATAACGTTAAGACGTTAATGATAATAATTTTATTTATCTAATTATATGGTCAAATGGCAAAAAAAAAACATTAACCGTCCTTATTCAAATCCATACAGTCAGACTGGGAGCTTGGTTGCAGGCAAAGTGATTAGAAAGATATAAAGGACTTCACCGAGAAGTTTCAAAAGACATATGAGGGTTGATTTGTTTGGAAACAGCGGATTTCAAAAGGAAAGAGATGGAACTTTTTATAAAGATTTTAAGGAAGGTCTTGCAAGAGTCGGATGAGATGTGGTTCGAATGATTTAAAACATAAATTTAATACACGTAAGAACATTAAGAGACAACGTGACGCAGTAATAATGGCCATATATTCGGTTGTTAATGCCTTGATGACAGTAAAACTATGAAAAGGGCTATGAAATACGTAGAAATTTGAAGCTCGAGCGAATTGGAGTGGCTGCACGTTGGTAAAAATTTGGCCGCTCCGTGCGGAATACTCCTACACGAAGGAGAGAGACAAAGAGATGCTTTTCGTATTCTTGTGAAGCATCCAAAGAAACCGAGGAGAAGGTCTGACGTTGAGATTTGGTCGCCCCCGCCCCCCGCCCCCCCACCCCCCACAAGGACCCTCCATTTGTGGTCTTTGAAAAGCTAGCGACCACAAAAATGGATTCCAAGACCGTGCCTTGTCCTCCTCTTGTTTTCCATTGCCTTAGACCATAAATTAAGTGCGTTTAAGCTCAGGGCTCCTGTCAAAGATGTTAATATCTCAGACCTACTGCCTCCCTTTTGTCGAGGAATTCTTGCTAACCTTGTTCGATGTCTCTTGACCATCAACTTTTTATATTGCAGTAAATTACTAATCGGTAAAAGATGACTGAGTTCACAGTAATGCAAAGATGTGAAAAAGCAAAAAAGCCTTTTATCTGAAGCCACAACCCACAATAAATTATTGGGTCAATTGCATATAATTCCCTAAAATTTTACTAAATTATATATTTTTTCTCTAAATTTTAAAAATTATATATAACCCCTTGAAATCATACTAAATTACATAATTGTCCTTAAAATTTGAAAAATGGCATATAATTTTTTGAAATTTTTACAAATTATATATTTTTCCTCCAAATTTAAAAAATAAATATTTTTATATTACTAAATATATTATAAAAATTTCATCATGTATATATTTATCGTTAGAATTAGAAATATTTAGAGAACATATATTGTTTAATGTTATTTGGACTGAAGTAAAAAGATAAAAAATACTCTTGATTTAGTTAGAAAATATTTTCTTTGTTATATCATTATTATAAAAATATTTTCTCTTTTCATTTGAAAAATTTATCTTATATTAAATTTCAACCTAAGATATAAAATTATTATTTTACCTTTTGATTTGGTTTAAACCCATTCTAATTCAATCTCAAATTAAATTTAAACTTGAGATGTAAAATGACAATTTTATCATGGCTTGGTTTAAAATTATTTTAGTTGGATTTTAACTAAAAATAAAGCTCAATTTAGATCATATCTGATATCCTATATAAACCAAGTTTAGAATTGATTATTACTCATGTTTTTCATTATGTTAATCTACATCCGATCAAAATTTTTTTTATTTTTTTATTTCAATTTAAATGATATTAAGCGATATATATTTTCTAAATATTATTAATTCTAATGATAAATTTATATCCAAAATTTTTTTCAGTATATTGAGTAACCCAAGTTTTTTTCTAACATACTAAGTAACCCAAGAAAAAATTATAATTTTTTAAGTTTAGAGGAGAAATATGTAATTTGAAAAAAATTTCAATGAATTATATACAATTTTATAATTTTTTTTTAAAAAAAATGTAATTTAGTAAGATTTAAGATAGTTATATGTAATTTTTTAAGTTTGGAGAAGAAACATGCCATTGACACTAAATTATTTTAGTTATTTTGGATAAAAAATAACAAAAAGAGTATGTAATGGATTATTGAACCGATGAATAGATTGTAATATTTAAACACTTATAATAGTTCCATATTGAATATTTAAGAAAAAATTTTGGAGTATAAGAAAAGCTCATTACATGTAACTTAGGATTACATAAAATCATCCTATGCTCCACATGTCATACATGGTGTTTGTGGTGTTTTTTATCTGGCGCATTGGTGAATTTAAATAATTGTTTTGCAGGTTTTCTACGCTTCTAAGCCTCATTTTCATTTCCATACCGGTCCACTTCTCAATATGAACACCTATAGGCTTCCCCTCTTCAAAGTCTATTTCAAGAAAAATTTGTTTGAACGTTAGATGATGAAAGGGAGATGTATTATGGAGTATATACAAATATGGAATGGAAGCATCGCAAGAGGACAAGAGGATCAAGAAGAGGATAAGTACTTCTGTCAAACATGTAAAGCACAAGTGCAGTAAGGAGTGGATAGAGTTCATCCCTCCATCTCATCTCTCGTCCTTGGTTTCTTATTCCCAGTCCCATTGATTCCTTGCCTTATCTCTAGGGTTTTCATTTTCAACAGGTCAGGCGGGACCTGAAGCCCAAACCAAACCCTGCAATAACCTTTTGGACTTAAGACAAAACAATTATGCCCCTTCTGTGATTATAAAGGAACACAACAATCAACTCAAAAGTGAAACAAAGAAGATTACCGAACCAGATAGAACAGAAAGAGAAGAAAAAGGGAAACTGGTAATTCACATCAAAGGATTGAAATAGTAAGTTTGATACAGACAAATGATCCTTTGTGACTTAACTGCGACTATGATTGTGGAAGAAGGGTTAAATAAGATTGTTGAAACACATAGAATCAAAACCTACATTTATCAGCAGATGAGGCATTAAATACCCAAAGCAACAGTTATTCCTAGATGATCTGGAAATGTCAGTACATCCGGAACTTCTCTTTGGTCTTCTGGAAGACTTGTTCTGCAATTACAGCACCATTACCATCAGCACGTTTGATCTCCATGTTGGCCTTCTGATATATTCCTGTTCCCCTCAATGCATCAGCAATGAAATCGTCAAACCCAATAGCTATTGCTGCCTCTGCCTGTGCTCCGTAAACCAATCTCTGCATGATACATGGTGTACATTGTAAATACTGCTTGCAAATTCATTTTTATGAAGCTCACAATGGAAGGAGACCGTAAGACAGACCTTAATTCGTGAAAGATGGATTGCACCAAAGCACATTGGGCAAGGCTCACAAGATGCATAAATTTCACAATCAGAAAGCTCTATTTTTCCGAGCTTTTTACAAGCCTGAAAGCGAGAATAATCTATAATCAGAAAATAAACCCAAAAGCATGATTGCTGTTTCCATTTGATGAATCAGATCAACAATTTGTGGGATACACAAGGAGTATGTAGCATAGAAATGACAAAATAGGTGCAGTAAATTAACCTTTCACAGAAACCAAAAGAAAATGTGAAGAAACTATGACAAAGATATAGTTATTGTAGAATAAAAGATCAGATGCTCAGGTCTATTCAAATACACATGTAGTAGCATTGAAGTCACAAGTACCAGGGCGGTGACCTAAAATGGGTAATATGTGCAGATCTTTCACAGTCATCTGCCATGCAAGACTTGACTTCTGCTACATTCTTTTTTTTCCCAAAAATGAGATAGCTGATCACCCCCAGTTCCAATGGAAATAAGCCCTCAAAAAATTGGTGGATGCTACTTCACATGGCGAGCACATGGTACTCTTTAGTAAAAGGCGAAAGAATAGTTTGCTTTGTGCTCACTACGCAGCTGCATAACTGATCATTCCCAGTTGCAAGGAAAAAAAGGAAAAGCAGAAGATGATGAGGAATTCATGTCAAAGGGGAAACTTCTCCTCCTCAGGACACGTGCAACTATTTCTGGACGTCCACAAAGAAAAATTTCATCAGTGTTTCAATAAAGTCAAAGTCACATCCTATATATTACAAGTTGTGTTAATGCGTTGAAAGTTGTAAGTCAGATTCTGTATTGTCTAGTATAAGTTAAGGCTCTAGTTTTAGGGGGTGTTTGGTAATGGACTAAAATTAAGACTAGTGAACCGTTTTTATAAACTAGTATTTTTTTTTTGTCAAAACTGACCTTTCAATAATTTAAAGTTCAAAAAACTAATTAATTTTTTATAATAATTTAATTTAATAATTATGTAAAATAATTAATATTAATTTTTAAAGAAAATAAAAAAATTCAAAAAATTTCTGGCCCTAATCCTAGTCCATTACCAAATGGGCACTTACTGCCTTATGGACCCAGAACACCTTTCTAGATGTCTAGATGTGGAGCACCTTCCAGGACTCTTAGATACATGTGTGACATCGGGTCATTAGTAAAGCTCATAAACAGAACCTGGTGTTCGAAACCACATAAGGTAGAAAACTCTTAGGGTTCGATGCACAATTTAACATAATGGACGTTAAGAAAACAATAGCTGAATCAGATGTAAGATATGGGAGACAACAGCATTGAGCTCGTCCGACTGGAATTAACAGGAACTACAGCAATTACAGATCCACATTCTGGATTTAGAATTTGTCTTAGTCTTTTTTATTATTTTTCTCATAACAATCGGTCTTGGTCAAAATCAATATTCTAACTATCTGCTTTTATTTGTGTTGGTTTCTAATCACCAAGTAGTTATCCACCTGCATCCTCAGTTAGTCCATTGAATAAAAACATTCATACTTCATCTAATGCCCTTACTTTGGCGAGTTAAGTAATATCTGCTTGAGGGTGTTAATGTAACAATGGTTTCTAAGTGTGCATCTCCGATTCCTAGTCTCACAAGCATGCATTTCAACAATTTAAATTCACGAAGCATGATCACCATAACCAACTACTTTTGAGTTGTAAGTCTGTCAGAGTATAAAACCCAATTCTGTAGGTGTTATCATTTTATGCTACTCTTTCACTTTTTTCATTTTCATGTTTTGTTTTTGAGAAAGAGATCACTGAGTGTCTTTGATGCTATCCTCCATCCTTGATCTATCATTTCACATAGGCAAGCTTGGGGATAAAAGCTGAATGAAAAGGAAAACTCACATGTCTTATGATGGATACAAAGTTAAACTAATCTTTCAAACACTAACTGTCAGAGGATAATTCTGCCTTGCATAATTTCTGTTTGGATGAGAAATACAAAGTTCTCCAAAGCAATAGTCGAGTATCGAGTTTTGAGATTGTAGGATTGATATCACATATGCCTTTCCTGATAACTAAAAGGAATATAAAAAGAAGAAAGAGAAGAATATCCCTTACAAAAAAAACAAATGTGCTAGCTAATCCCCAGTGAAGCAGAATATCCCTTAAAAGGTCTAGCTAATTCCCCTAAAAACTCCTCATGTCTCTGTCCTGTTTTTCTTGTGTCCAGTCCTTGAACTGCTTCCTGATTCAGTTAAAACTACCATGAAAGCTAAAAGTTTTCCCAGAAATTTTCCTGATTTCATAAATACCTACACAAGAATTATGAATAATTTCACATTATTATTTAGTGTTTACAGGGCAAACAAATCTGAATGGAACCAACGTTGAAATGGTGAGGGCAAAACAGTTTACTGTTTAGGAAGCATAAATACAGGAATACCTATTCTGGCAACTTCCTAACTTGCCTCACATTTGCATAGACATTATTGTGAAATTGTTCTGCCCCCATTTTTACTAGTAATTCTTTTCGAATTTGTTCATCAATCATCCATAGGTTTGGGCTACCGTATTCTCTAAAGAAACTAGTCCAGTACCTTTTTACCTCTAGTAGCAGCAAATATCTCTAATAAGTCTAAGATCAAATATCATCGATATTATCTTTATGCAAAGCTAGTTACTGATCTGATAAATATTGATCAATTCAAATTCAAGCAATTGGGCTGGAAAATTGAGCCTTTTACATGATTGCTTCTATGATGTATTTATTTAAATTACACCCCATAGGCTTATACATACAATGTGAGTCATACACAAGTAGCCCAATTGCAGTAGATCTGCATGAGGACTATCTTGCATAGTTCTATGAATCAAATAAAAAGAAAAAGTCAAAACATATAAAGCTAAACAGAAAATTATTTACAAACTTGTATCTTTTCAAAGTCCAAGGCAAAGGACTAAAAAAGAAATTATAGTTACAAACGCAATTCAAATAACATTTTTAATGACACTTCAAGTTCAGATACACAATTGCTTATTACAATAAAAGCAGGTTTGTTATTTACTATAAATGGCTTGAGAGAGAAGTCCAAAAATGCCAGAAAGCACCAAGAAGGCCAAAAACAAGTTGATAATGGGAAAGGTAACAATTAAATTCTCCATGAGATTGGTAGCTAGGAAGCTGAAAATCAGAAAATTAGATGGAGAACATACCTCCTGAATTGCAGTAACCTCAGCATGAGCAGTAGGATCAGTGTTTTTCAAAACCACATTATGACAGCTCACAACAATTTCGTCATTGTGTACAACAACAGCACCAAACGGGCCTCCATCACCACAATCAACACCATGATAAGCTTCTTCAATTGCTTTTGCCAAGAATTTGTGGTCTCTATCTTGGACAACTATTGTGCCAATAACAAGTAACAGAACAGGCAGTCACATCAAGAACAACAGATTCTTTATTTGACAAAGAGCATTTCAAACAGCAATGCTCCTCTTTGAACAAACCAATATGGAATATTGAACCAAAGATAAAAAGTGAAAGAATCACTATTACCATCCTGATGACCAGCAAAAGCTGATGCCACAGAAATAGTCCCGTCCTTGGTCTCCACCACTAGAAAGCAAACAAACATTGGTGAATTCATCAGAAAAGCAAGTGTCATTGACATATAAGTATGACTTACTCACTACAGTTGAAAACCAAAATTCAGTTCTTGCAATGTAGAGAAAAAAAAAGGTAAAAAGATAAAATGGCAGGAAACCGAACCCCAGTAAAGCATGCCATATATAAACTGCGAAACGAATGCCTATTGAAGACATCATTTTCTCAATAGTCTAACAGAACATTAAAAAGAACGCTCAAAAAAAAATTCCAATATCCAGGAAAAATGAATAAATAAAAAGCAGAAAAAATTAATAGTTAGTCAAATTATAACAATAATCTACCATGACAAAATTACTGCATATCAAATAACGTCCTTATACATGAAAGTGTGTAGTCCCAAATCTACATTTTCTCAAAGAGCAAATTTTTGGTAGACAAGAAAAAGAATCAAAATGAATGCAACCATGAAAGATAAGAGTTTAAACATTATAGAACCATCAATGATCATCATCATCAATAAGTAAATATACACTTTTAGCATTATCTGATAAAGAAGAACTAGTATAAATGTGAAAAATGGATAACTGGAGCAATACACTGAAAAAAAGGTTACAATAGCGACAAGTGACAAAATCTGCCTAAACATGTAAATGTCCAAAAGTGGCGTACCAATATAGACCAGGTTTGAAGAAAAGCCCGATGGTAATGTGAGGGAAACAAATCACATTTAAGGAAGGCTACCACAGTCCCAGGAATGTAGAGGCATAAATAGCTAAAACTCTCAAGACAAGTCATGCTCAGATATGAAAAAACAGGAAAAGGGAAAAAAAAAAATCTCAATTGTCAATATGGTAATATACAGTGATCCAAACCCTAGGTCTAGCCCATCGTCCAATTTCCACAACATAAGTATATGTCAAACAGACTTATGCACATATTAACTCCGAAAAGGCAGGTAATCCACACGCTTCCCACTTTCTGCTCCAGTGAGACCAAAATAAAACACAGTGCCCTCTTTTCATCTTTAAACTAAATTCTAGGTTTTCAATTTTTAAAAAAAAAAGAAAAAAAAAAGTAGCACAGATTCAACCAAGCGATTCAGTTCCAGCTGGCAACCCAATCTCATATGAAAAACAAAATTAACAAATCAACACCATAATTTTCAATCTAAATCAGCAACCGACTGCCGCGAATTTCATCCAGAATCAAAGACATTAGCTTTTCATCAATCACTCGATAGTCGCACTCAAACAGATCAAAACAAACCGGAGAAAAATAAGAAATTTCGGAGAGGAAGCAAAATCAATGCAAATCAGAAGAAGCAGAAATAAAGACCTGAATCTGAGAAGTGGAAAAGGCGATACCTTTGGCCTCTTCCATGATGAATTTGGGAGACCTCAAATGGAAATGAGCGCGCTCAGTGAACGAAATAGCAGAAAAAATCTCACCCTCCTCCCTGAGATTTATAAATGGAGACTTTATGATTTTTTATTTATTACAAAATAATTTAATATTTTAAAATTATAATAAATTTTATAATAATGTAAAGTTTGGGACAGTTGATCAGAATATATTTTTCTAATTATTTAGAACAATAAAAGGTTATTTATCTACAACTCTCGAGATTTGTTTTATTTATAAATTTTTTTTCATAATTTTAGTATTTACCTACACTCTCCTCCTTTTTAAATATATTATCTACAATTCCTGATTGTTATTTAATAAAAATTTTTCTTAAAAAATTTCACTTTTACTCTTTATAATTTTACAACAAAATCATTTAAAATTCTTAATTTCATATCCTTTATTCTTTATTTACAAATAAACCTTTAATTAAATTTTAAATTATAATTTATATATTTGTATATTTATAAATAGATCTCTCAAAAAAATTTATTTATAAACAAGTCTAAATTTCAATATTTTTCAAATAAAAATTTACAAAGAGAAACTTAAATGTTTAAAATTGTTTACAAATAAATCCTCAATAAAATTTTAAATTATAAGTTTAATATTTTTATATTTACAAATAGAACCATCAAATATTTTTATTTATAAATAAGTCCAAATTTTATCTTTTTTAATAAAAATTTTACAATTAAAACTTAAAATTTTAAATTACAAGTTTAATATTTGTATATTTATAAATAGACTCCTCAAATATTTTTATTTATAAATAAGTCTAAATTTTATTATTTTTTAAATAAATTTTCACAATATTGAAGGTTTTAAAAATTAAAACTTTAAATTATAAGTTTAATATTTATACGTTTACAAATAAACTCTTTGAATATTTTTATTTATAAATAAATCTAAATTTTATTCTTTTTAAAATAAAATTTTACAAAAAAGACATTGAAGGTTTTAAAAACTAAAATTTTAAATTACAAGTTTAATATTTGTACATTTACAAATAGATCCTTTGAATATTTTTATTTACAAATATGTCTAAATTTTATTATCTTTTAAATAAAATTTTATAAAAAAGATATTAAGGTTTTAAAACTAAAAATTTTAAATTATAAGTTTAATATTTTTATATTTATAAATAGATCGTTTGAATATTTTTATTCATAAATATGTCCAAACTTTATTATTTTCAAAATAAAATTTTACAAACAGGATATTGAAGGTTTTAAAGCTTAGAATTTCAAATTACAAGTTTAATATTTGTACATTTATAAATAGATCTCTTGAACATTTTAATTCATAAATAAGTCCAAATTTTATAATTTTAAAATAAAATTTTACAAAAAAGACACTGAAAATTTTAAAACTTAAAATTTTAAATTTTAAATTTAATATTTATACTTTTACAAACAGACCTTTTGAATTTTTTATTTATAAATAAGTCTAAATTTTATCATTTCTTAAATAAAATTTTACGAAAAAGATATTAAAGATTTTAAAGCTCAAAATTTTAAATTACAAGTTTAATATTTGTACATTTTCAAATAGACCCCTTCAATAATTTCATTTATAAATAAGTCTAAATTATATCATTTTTTAAATAAAATATTACGAAAAAGATATTGGTCTTAAAATTTAAAATTTTAGATTACAAGTTTAATATTTATATATTTAAAAATTAACCCCTTGAATATTTTTATTTATAATTTAAACTTATTTATAAAAAAAATATTCAAGGGGTCTATTTATAAATATACAAATATTAAACTTTTAATTTGAAATTCTAAGTTTAAAACCTTCAATATCTTTTTTATAAAATTTTATTTTAAAATGATAATGTTTGGACTTATTTATAAATAAAAATATTTAAGGGATCTATTTGTAAATGTGCAAATATTAAACTTGTAGTTTGAAATTCTATTTTTTAAAACCTTTAATAATTTTTATAAAATTTTAATTTAAAAATGATGAAATTTGGACTTATTTATAAATAAAAATGATGAAATGGATACTAGCTTAATTGCCATATAACATGGACTTTTGTTTGTCCCGTAAGAGTGGACTTAAATCGCTACATGAAAGTATAATTTGATTTTCCACGTGGAAGTAAACTTAAGTTACTATGTGAAAGTGGACTTAATTTGTCACGTAGAAGTGGACTTGATTTATCACGTAAGAGTGAACTTAGGTTGCTACATAACTGTGGGCTTGATAGCCATGCAAAATAGACTTTTGTTTGCCACATAAGAGTGGACTTAAATCTTCACATGAAAGTACACTTTGACTTACCACGTGGAAGTGGACTTAAATTCGTCATGTGAAAGTGGATTTATTTGCCACGTGAAAGTAAACTTGATTTGCCACATAAAACTAGACTTGTTTCACCACATGAAATGGACTTTGGTTGCTATATGGAAGTAGACTTACCTTTCTACATGGAAGTAAACTTAGATTGTTATATAGAAGTGGGTTTGAGTTGCCACAATGAGTTGCTCTTTTATGGGAGCATGGATTTAACTATCACACAAATTAGGTAAGATTTTGTTTCTATGATTTGCCTCAAGAAATATAGAGTGCATGTCTGACTGGACATCCCTTTTGAGGAAATTGGATGTTTTGTCATAGACAAAACATAGATGCTTTTGGTTGTCGTTGCCCCCAGAGGCTTAGGTGTACTACCTTTTGAGGAACTGGATGTTGATTGGTTGCATGGGTTCTTTTCCCTGAACCGAGATTGATTTTTATCAGTTTATCGATGGTGGCTTACTCCCCATCTTTAAGTCCTAGTGGAGTTTCTCTTGATTTGAGGATCATGTCTTCATTAAGTGATTTGTTACATTGAGTGAGATTTGGCAAAGGTTTCTCTTTTGACTTTGAGGGCATTTTGGCTACATCATGTTTCCTTTCTTCAGGTTTTGATAAAGTTTTACTGAGGGCTTCACCTTCTTGTGATGTTTTGGAAATGTGACTGGCTTAACATGCACGACTCATATGTTAGAAGGTGTTGATGATGTTTGATTAGCCTCATCATAGGTCCAATGGTGACCATGAGGCATGCATGGATGTTTGAAGTGATGTAACCTAATCCTTTAGAATTCTTTATTGACACGTTGGAACAAGATACTCTATAGTGACCGGCTGAATCAGCAAGTGGATGCTCAAGTCAATGCTAGTTGAACTGTAGTAATTCAAGCTGATAGCTCATCTTCCAGAATGCCAAATTGGCACATGAACTTTGAGAGAAGCAACCTTATGGAGTGATATTATTTGATTGTAATGTTGGAAGAAGCAAATGATGCAGAACATATGTATTTTGTACTTATTTGAACGAAAAATCTTTTTTTCTTTTGGAGATTTCTTTTAGTAGATAGGTGATATACCCTTTCATCTTTTATTAAGGCCTCCTATTGGATTCGGTATGGTGAAGTTTAAGGATGATTTTGCCTCAGAATGTGGTACATCACTAATCGATCTCCCCTTACACCATTTTCCCAGTGTAATATTTTTCATTCGGAACTTGTTTTTTTGGAGACTTCACTACTTTCACCATGTTCCTATTGGCTAGTTACTTCTTTGACTCGGCTTTAATCTCAGATGCCTCCTAACATCAAATTTCAAGGTTTACATATCTGCAGATACTTTTTGGGTGGTCTTTTTTAGTCGATAATATACCGAGATGAAGCTGAGTAAGTCCTCCTAATTTTGGCATGTGATCTAATTTTCTCTCCAAGAAACATGAAATAAATGTTTGATTCTTTTGAAAAACTTGGATGTTCCATCATAGACAAATATAGACACTTTTTGGTTATTGTGGCCCCCATAAGCTCATGCATAACACCTTTTGAGAAATAGAGCATTGATTAGCAGCATAGGCCTTTCCCCTTTTTCATCAATCAATTGATAGGATCTGCCTTTAAATATCATTTTAATGATATAAGAGCCTTCCTAATTATGCTCAAAATTGCCTTTCTTGCATCAATTTGGGATTAGGGTCTTCTCAAGACTAAAACCATCTCTTATTTTTGAAAAGATCTAAGTTAGGCCATCTTGTTATATGCCCTAGATATTTGCACTCAATACATCTCCAAGTTTGTTTGAGCTGTGAGCTTTGTTTTGTCCAAGTCTAGCTCAAATAAGCTCATCTAGCTTATGCAATCTCCCATCATCATGGGCCAGTAGTAGTCTATATGCTTTCATTATCATTTTTTAGGCTTTATTGGTGAGCCCCACAAACCCCAGTGTACTTTGTACATGACCTCTTTAGCTTCTTTGTTTGAAAGATAGTGTAGAAGTAGTTGATCAAAAGAGCTATGGTAAAGGGTGTTATTGATAAGTAAGAAGGTCATAGTCCTCTTTCTAAGTTCCATCCACATAGATTTATTTTTTTGAGAGTTTCTAATCTATGGCTTCTTCAATTACTTTAGATTTAATTTTCTTGTATTTGATGTTGAAGATCAAGCTTATCAGTTGTCTGCTACAGACTATGTTTAGAATTTTCCTTTGGTCAGGGTCAACTAGTGATTTGGCCAATTTAGCTAAGGAATCGGCTTTAGTATTGATGGACCAAAGGACCTTAATTATTTGAATATATGGGATTTGTCCCAAGAGTCCTTGAGCCTTCTTATGGTACTTTACTAGCTCAAGTTTATCAACTTTATATTCACCATTCATTAATTGATGACCAGTTATGAATTACCTAAATTAAGTAGGCGTGCTATCCCCATGTTGAGGGTCATTTCTAATCTTACAATTAAGACTTCATATTCAGCTTCATTATTTGCGCATGGCTTTAGGAGGGACTAAGAATATTGTAAGGTGCCCCTATTTGGAGTGTCAAATATGAGTCTGATACCCACTTTGATTTGCAAAAGCTTAGCCTAATCCCTACTTTGATGAATAATGCAAAATCAAGATATAGCTTCTAGTAAGGTTCTTATTTTTCGACAAAAAGGATCTCTTTATTAGGGATTCACAGGAAATGGAGAGTCATTTGGCACTGAATGAGTTATGAGAAAATTGGCAAGAGCTTGCCCTTTGAGTGCCTTTTGAGGAGTGAATTTGATATCATATTGCATAAGGATTAAGACCCATTTTTCTAGTTTTTCAATAAGTATGGGTATGAGCATTAAGTATTTTATAGGGTCAATCTTTGATATTAAAATAACATGATAAGGGAGCATATAATGTCTGAGCTTCTTGACTATAAATATGAGTGCCAAGCAGTGCTTTTCAATAGGAGAATATTTTCTTTTGCCCTCACTAGCATTCTACTCAAATTATAGAGTATGTTTTCTTTACTCTCTATTTTATTCTAGGTGAAAAGTGCCCCTAGGGCTCGGGAATGGATTGATACTAGTGGTGACCCCCTGCTCTCCCTCCGGGTTCGATCCCTTCCATTGCAGCCGTGTAGAGGATCAAAGGTCTATCAAGCACAAGTGCTGCTAAGACTAGCAGCTTTAAGAGGTACTGTTTAATCTCTTCAAAGGCCTACTGGCATTCTTGATCCCAAATGAATGGAGCATCTTCTTTATTAATTTAGAGAAGGACTTGCATCTTCTAGAGAGGTTTGAAATAAATCTTCTTATATATTTGAGTCAACTTTGGAATGATCTCAGCTATTTCAAGTTGCTAAGTGGGGTATATCCAAAATAGCTTTAATATTATATGGATCGATTTCAATCCCTCATGTGAAACAACAAAACCAAGGAATTTCCTAGACATCACCCCAAAAGCATATTTCATAGGGTTCATATTTAAGTTATATTTTCTAAGGCAATTGAAAACCACTCTTAGGTCTTGGATGTGATTGTCCTTAGATTTAGATTTGACTACCAAATCATCCACGTAACACTGCACCAACTAGTGTATGAGATTATCAAAAATTCTAGTCAAGGCCCTTTGATAGGTGGTGCCCACATTGTTAAGCCCAAAAGACATCACCTTATAGTAGTAAATACCAATTGGAGTTCAAAAGGCCATATATTTTTCATTCTTAGGATGCATCTAGATTTGGTTATACCCTAAGAAATCATCCATAAAAGAGAATAATTCAAAATTGGTTGGATTGTCAATCATAATTTTCATTATTGGTAGCAAAAAATCATCTTTGGGGCATGCTTTGTTCAACTCCTTGTAGTCTAGATAAACACAAATTTGGCCATTCTTTTCTTAACTAGCACAATAATTGCTACCCAATTTGGATACATTTTTTTCCCTAAGGAAGCCTACTTCGATCAATTTTGTTATTTCTTCTGCCACTGTTTGTTTTAAGTTGAGTTTGATCTTCCTTGTTGCTTACTTGATAGGTGAAAGTTTGGGATTGATAGCTAGCTTTTAGACTGTGACTTTAGGATTTAGTTTGGGTATCTTCTTATAGTTCCATGCAAAGCAATTAATGTATTCTTTAAGTGCTACTTTTGAGTTGAGCTTGGCTTTCCTTTGAGAGTTGTGTGTTGATAAAGGTTGTCCTAGGGTCCTCCTCTAAACTGAGGTTGATTTCTATTCATTGATTGTGGCCTCCCCTATCTTCTAGTTTTGATGGAGCCCCTTTCAATTTGAGGAATATGTCTTCATCGAGTGGTTCATTATGTTGACTAGGACATGGCAAAGGCTCCTCTTTTGGTTTTGATGATATTTTGGTTGTGTTATGCCCCATTCCTTCAAGTTTTGATGAAGATTTATTTAGGACTTCACCTTCTTGTGATGTTTGGAGTGTTGTGGCTAGCTTGATGCATGTGGTTCATGTGTTAGAAGCTGTTGTGGGTGTTTGATCAGCCTCATTATCAGACAAATGTCTAATGATGACCATGAGGCATATATAGTTTCTTTGAGTGATGTAGGCCAATCCTTTCAAATTCTTATTTCATCTTCTTGGAATATAAGCATGCTCTTGAGGTGGATCCATAGATTCTTAAAGAAGTGGCTTTTTTCCTTTGGTTGTTGAAGTCCACAACCAGATTTTTTTATTATTTGATAAAGCTAGTCCGAAAAGTGCTTAGGTATGACCACAGGCTAATAGTGACCATTATCCCCTAAATCCTCAGTTTTTAGGATTTTTTGTATGCTTGGAACATAGAAGATTGCTTTCTAGAATAATATCTTTTTTTCTCCCTTATGTCATAGACAAATGTAGAAGATTGTTAATTCTTCTACAACATTGACACTTAGCTCATGTAACAACTTAAGCAAGTCTTCTAGAATCTTAGTAATGATGAGAGTCCTTTCTGTTTGACCCCCATTGCCATTTTCATTGGAGGAATAGCCACCTAGGCATATTCATGGAGTTTCTTTATTTGAAGAGTCTGTGTCAATATCACTTCATAAATGAGTAAGGATGAAGTTCAAGTTAACAATCTTCCTCTTCACTTGATCAATGGAAGTAGATCCTTTGTTAGCATGGGATCCCTAATAATATTTTGCACTATCGTAATGCACCTCATGGACATCAAAATGATGTATATCTCCATCAATTTGTTGTTCTTTACCATCCTCAAAGTACTTGAGGCATTGATGTAGGGTTGATGGCACCACTTTATTTTCATATAACCATGACCTTCCTAATAGTGCTTGGTATGACACGCTGATGTCAATCATATAGAACTTAGTGTTAGTCCTTAATTCACCAACCTTCGAAGGTATGATGATGGCTCCAAAGGCTCTTTGCCTATTCTGATTAAACCCTTGGATGGGGTATGACTTCAGATGATAGATGGCATATGTTCAAGGCTAGAGCTCTTAGGGTACAGAGAGTCATCAAATTGATCGAGGAGCTTGGATCAACAAGGATGTGATTGATTTTGATTGTATCACTATCCCCTATGACATATAATAACCTGTTATGGTCTATCATTTCTAGTAGCATATTGTAATTTGTGAAGGTAAAAGTAGGAGTCTAACGTGCATATAAAGCCTCCTTTATTTTCTCTTTAGCGAAGTGTGCTTGATAGTCGGTTGGATTTTACAAGATATGTGCCAAGGTATCCCTATGACATTATTAAGGCATCAAACACACTTAGCATGGCAAGGATTTCTTGAGATGTGTCTCTATGTTGTACTTCACTTTCTCAAGTGTAGATTCAACTTGCAAAGGTTCAGTATTCTCATTTATCTAAATTTTTTTTCTTTGTTTTTATCCTTGGAGATGTTTTTGTCACTAGGTATTAGAGCTTATCTTGGGGGTAAGACTTTACTGCCTCTGAGTTGAACTTGGTTTGTATTTCTCAGTCGAATTCTAACATTTTGAGACTAACAAGGTTCATATTCAAAATCGCTATTGAGGCTAATCATGTGGCAAGAGGTTGTGGGTCTTTTCCCCCGATTGGTAGTCCTACAGTATCTTTGGAGGATGTTCCTAGTTGATATTATCCCATTCAGCCAGAACTAGAAGATCAATTAAGGAATCAGTCATCTGGCTAGGTGCATACATGCGTAGCCTATGAGGTTCAAGCATCCTAACCTTTGGGATTCTATCTCCCAAACACGGATCAATCTAGACCTAATTTTCAAGCCTTTTTTACTTCCAATTAGATCCCATTCACCACAAAATGGGCTCAAAGTCCAACCCCATTTCTTGTCAAACTCGAATTCAGAGCTGGGTTACAAAAACTACTTAGATAGTATCAAACTCGAGGAGGTGAAGGCCATGCGAGTTAGAGCATCTGACTCCACATTGTTGTCTCGAGGTACCCAACAGACTTCCGTTCAATGCATCTTTGTCTTAAGTTTCTATGGCTCAGCTATGTATTAGGCCATGATCATATCTTTTGCCTTGTACTCCCTAGTAAACTGTAAGCAAATAAGCTAGGAGTCACTAAATACCTTCATTTTTTTTTGGCTCCAGCGGCCAATACTATGCTTAATTCAAGGAGGAATGGCTCATACTCTATGATATTATTTGAGGCTTCAAACTCAAGTCAAGCTGAATACTCAGCCACTCTCCTATCTAGATTTTAGAGGATGACCTTGACCCTACATACTAACTCACAAGATAAGCTATCTACGCAAACCTCCCATGGTTCGAATTCAGGTCTTGTGGGGTATAAAGTAGTTTTTATCATGAAGTTTGCTAATGTTTGGACTTTGATCACCTTCTAAGCCTCAAAAGTCACATCGAATTGACTTAGCTCAATCAACCACTCGAGTAATTTTCTCGATGTCTCTAATTTTTGTAATATTTTTCAAAGTGGGAGATTGGTAAGTATCGTGACTAGATGTGCTTGACGTAAGGGTAGAGCTTTCAAGTTGCTAGCACCACATCATATGATAACTTCTCCAATGGAGGGTACCAAACCTCCACTCCTGTGAACACATAACTCATGTAGTATATGAGATGTTACTTTCCACCTAGGTCACTTATTAATACTAAACTGACTACTTGGTCTGAAGCTACTATGTAGAGAAAAAAAAAATACTTCATTTGGTTTGGGTCTTTCTAGCAAAGGTGGTTTAGATAGGTGCTTTTTGAGGTCTTTGAAGGCTTGATCGCATTCCTCTATCCATTCCTCTATTTGTGTGCCTTGAAGAAGGGAAGGCTCTTTTCTCTAGATCTGGATAGAAAGTGATTGAGCATTGTCAGGTAACCTATGAGCCTCTGTATTTCTTTGATGGAGCTCAGAGGCTTCATTTCCATAATTGCTGTAATTTTTTCAAGGTTGACTTCTATTCCTTGCTCCAAGACAAGGTAGCCAAGGAACTTTTCCAAGTCTACTTCGAAGGCACACTTCTCTGGGTTCAATTTCATCCTCAACTTTCGATATGTATTGAAAGTTTCTTCTAGATCTTTCACGTTCTCATTAACATCAAGGTTTTTTATGAGGATATCATCGACATATGCCTCCACATTCCTCTTGAGCCGAAGCTTGAAAACCTTGTTCGCCATTCTTTGGTACATTGCCTATGAATTTTCTAATTCGAAAGGCATTGAAATGCAATAAAAGGTACCTTAATATGTAATGAAGATTGTTTTCTCCTCATATTCGGAATGTATTTGGATCTAATGGTAGCTCGAGAATGCATCTAAGAAGCTTAGAAGTTGATGACCCGAGGTAGAGTCAATGAGCTAATCAATTTTGGGTAAAGGATACCTATCCTTTGGGAAGACTTTATTTAGGTCAGTGAAGTCGACACATATTCTTCATTTCCCATTGGATTTCTTTACCATCACCACATTTGCCAACCACTCGAGATAGTAAACTTTCCTTACGAATCTTGCAATGAGAAGTTTAATTACCTCTGTGGCAATGGCTTTTTAGCATTCAAGGGTGAAATACCTTTACTTTTGCTTGATTGGTTTATGATTTTTGGTAGCTGAGAGCTCGTGTTGAGTCATCGAGGGGTAGATACCTAGGAGGTCCTCAAGGGTCCATGCGAAGACATCTTGACTCCCCCCGAGAAGCTCTTGTAATTTGGCATGTAAGGGTTCCATGAGGTTCACCCCTAACTTTAGTGTTCTCCTAGAGCCTTCATTGATAATTAGCTTAATGAGTCGCCCCACAAGTTTGGTGCATCTACTCTTGGATTCAAGAGTAGTTTCATTGATCTCCTCTACTATTGGCCCTTGCTTTTCTGCTTTAGGCTATTTTGTCGGTAGGGTGCTTCACATTTTTTTAGTGAGGCTTTGATCTTGCCATGCTTCACCTGTGCCAAGTTTAATAGAAAACCTCATTTCCAAATGAAATTAAAATTATCACTTGGAGCTTATTGAGCGTTGGATGCCCCAATATCTCATTGTAGGCAAAACATGTTCGAACTATCATAAACTTTAACTTAATGGTGGTGTCCCTGGAGTCTTCTCTGACGGTGAAGAGCAAGCTAATGACACCAAGCAGGGTGATCGAATCCCCTATGAATTTGATGAGAGTCCTGACATATGGCTCCAATTTATGCTTAGGCTTCATTTGGTCATAGGTTCGGATGAACAAGATGTTCATCGAACTTCCCATATCTATCATGATATGATGAGTAATGTAGCTATCTAGGACCACCAAGATTACCAATGCATTGCTGTGAGGCATTAAGACATCCTCTAAGTGCTCGATGGAGAAGACTATGTCTTCATGGTCATGTTTGCAATGGTATCGCTTTTTTATCTCCTCTTTTGAGCCCTCTTGCTCTCTGTTGAGGGTTCAACATTTTCCAGTTGACAACGAAGTGTCACTTTGAGTTAATGGGCTCTTTTGTGTCATGTTGAGATTGTCTTTGACTGGACGATTTTGTGGTTCAGGAGCAGAGTCCCTTTGGGGGAAGCATTGACTATTCTCCCATGCACAAGGGTCATCAACTCATTCATCTTGGTAGATAAACTACCCAAGATGACCTATTTTGATAAACTTCTTAATTTCATCCTTGAGGTGACTACATTTTTTTGTATCATGACCATAATCAGGATGAAAATGATAATACCTTGATTTGGGGCCTCCGTAAGAAGCTTTGGTGCTCGATTTGTGCTAGGATTTCAGATCTTAAATTGTTTAGTGGAGTATAGGCGTGAAATTTAGGCCTTCCCTCCCTCTATCAGATTTTTTGCCTCTTTCGCTCATGGGGGTTATTTTTTTGAGATTCTCTCTTCTTACCATCGCCTTCAGACTCTTTCTTCACTTGAATCACCTCCTCAACATCTATGTGTTGACGGGCTAGTTGGATGAACTACATTAGGCTGTGCAGGGGCTGGCAAGCCATCTCATAGGAAACTCGGGCTTGTCTACTTTCATTGATGGCAATGGTAAGGAGAATGGAGCTATCCAACTCAGTAACTTCTAGCTGGCCCTTATTGAATCAGACTAGATAATCCCTTAGGATTTTGCCTTCTTTCTGCTTTAATGTGAGGAATGTGGAAGAGTCTTTTCACCAAGGGACCAGTGAGATATATTATTCAATGAGCCTATTTGCCAAGTCATCAAAAGAAGCTCTTATGTACCTTGGGAGTGCATAATACCATACTCTGGTCAGGCCTTATAGCGTCATCCAAAATGCTTTCCACATAGTTGTGTCTCAAGCCCCTTGTAGAATTATGGAATACCTAAAGTTACTGACATGATTTACTGGTTCTTTCGAGCCATCATACACCTTGTAGGGAGGCTTGCAGAACTTCAGTTACACTGGTGAGTATGCTATTTTGGAGACTAAACAAGTATCATACCTTATTTGGTGAGAATGACTTGGTGTCCATGACCTACTTGAATTGGATGTAGCATAGCTTCCCTTGGGAACTCCAATGCTTCGCTGGCGTGTGTTTAATAGATGGCTTCTTCAATCAAATCATAAGTTGGGCCTCCTCCATCATAATCCCTCGAATCTTGATACCAGAGCGAAATCGTTGGTGAGGGGTTATAGGGGCTTTGATGATGGTGTCCTGCCTGAGGGCTGGAGTGCATCTACAAGTTGTGGGTCAAATTCTACACATCACCTTGGTCGGGCAACAAGGCTTGTTCCTAAACATGCTGGTATTGGGTGTTAGAGCCTGGAGGTTCTGCATAGATTGATTTTTTAGTTGTTGGGCATATAGACTCTGCACCTCTTATGCCTGCATTTTAAGTAACTGCATCATTCGCTGAATAAAAGTGGTCAGAATTTGAAACTCTTGTAATTCTATTAAATTGGAGGTTCTTCTTGGCACCCTTGATACCATTTATAGATGGATTTTCTGAGGTTGCAGTTGACTCTAGGTGACTGAAGTGGTTGGTTGCGTTGGTCCATTTGGTCCATCAGATGAGGTATGTGACTCTACTGCCACTAGGACTACCTACCCCCTAGATGAGTTTTTTGGGTAACGAGGGTCATGCTGCCCTTAAAAGCATGGTTGGAAGATCATTGATGGCTTCCCTAATTAGCTAAGAAGAGAGACAATGTAGATCTCAATGAAAGCACCAATTTATTAACAAAGCTCGGTTCAGACACCGATTCTAGTCTAGGAGGTTCCTCCATATTAGATTTGATAGGCTGCTCTTTCGCTAATCTATAAGAGAAACAAGAACTGTGAGGAGAATCGCTAGGAGCTCTCCGGCGATGGTTACTCCGATACTCAAGTCAGAAAAAAATCTTGTCAATTCCTTTTGGAAAAGTATTTGAAAGAGAGAGATAGAGAGCTTGAGGTCTTTTACCTTCGTGGGTTGTTCTTTGTTTTATAGGTGAAGGAGATCTTTTAGTAGATTTGGAAGTCTTGTAATTTTAGTCCTCATTATGTTGGACTTTTCTTATTTAGTTGATATCACCCTTAGATTCTATGTTACGAATTAATTCGAGATCCTTGTTCCCTATTTTCCTTAAATACCTGACCATGTCCAGATATGGATCAAGTCGCCTGTCATATTTTTTTGTAGGCCTCCATATATATACTTTGCAGGGTGTACGTTGCTCGTGCCTCCAAGCCCACTTTGATGTCAATGGCATTACTTCGGATATTAGTTTCATGGTCAGTACCTCATTTACCTCAATATAATCCCCATTCGCTTTTATTTTGACTGATTTAAACTCGGTGTATCCTTAGATTACAATGCTTCGGGATAAAATCTAGTTCAATTACATATATTTTTTTTAAACTTGTTAAAATTATATATTTTTCCTTCAAATTTAAAAATTTATATATAAGTCTTTGAAATTTTATCAAATTATATATTCATTTTTTAAACTTAAAAATTTGCATATAACTCCTTTAAATCTTGTCAAATTACATATTTTTTCAACAAATTTAAAAAAATTAAATGCCTTTTCTTGTTTTATTGGATATATTAAAAAATTTCTTCAAGTGTAAATTTATTGTTAGAATGAAGAATATTTTGAGAATATATGTCATTTATTGCTATTCATACTAAGATAAGAAGATGAAAATAGTCATTAACTTGGTTAGAGAAGAGTTTAGTAGTTAGATTATTATTGCAGAAAACTCTTTCATTTAATAAAATGATTTAATTTATATTAAAGTTTAATCCAATATATAAAATGATTATTTTGTTTCTGATTTGGTTTAAACTTATTTCTATCTGATTCAAATTAAATTTGAATCTGAGATATAAATTAATAATTTTATTTCTGACCTACTTTAAATCTGTTTCGGTTTGATTTTGACAAGAATTATGGACTCAATGTAGCTTAAATCTAGGACCTAATATGAACTAGTTTTGTAACTCGTTTTTTCTCGTATTTTATATTATGTTAATTTACATCCAATCAGGATTATCTTTGTCTTTATATTTCAATTGAAATGATGACAAGCGATATATATTCCGAATGCTATTAATTATAATGATAAATTTATATTAACAATATTTTTTCAATATATCTAGTAATATAAGGAAAAAAAATATAATTTTTTAAATTTGAATAATAAATATATAATTTAAAAAATTTCAAAAAAATGTAATTTGACAAAATTTGAAAAAAAAAATAATTTATAAAAATTGAAAAAAAGTAATTTAATAAATTTTCAAAAAGTTCTATATAATGTACCCTAATATCTATACACCTGCACGAAAATAATAATGAAGCAATATTTTTATTCTGTGCAACACCTAGCTCTGTGATCCTGGGTCACCAGCACTGACTCCCTACTAAAACCTCTGTCCATTGTGGCTCACGTCTGGAGGAGAAACAGAATGCAGGATACCGAACAGCAAACAAACTTGTGGGGCACTAATGGAATTGAGAACTCGTTATCGGTCGTTTATGGGTCGCCGAAATGGGTTTCACAAATGAAAAGCTTATTTCCTGTGCTGGGAGAGAGGCATCGGATTCAATGTGGATGGCTGTAAAGCTCCGGCGAAGTTGGAGTCTTGAATGCTAATTAAAAGGTTGGAGCCAAAGAAGTTAGCTGACTTTTAGGAATGCCTTGCTTTGACTTAAGGGCAAAGCATACTCTATCTATATGTTATTTGGTATCCTTATTTGCAATTAAGCTAAAAAATTTGATGATCAAGCTCCGAACAGATGCGTGGTTTTTTCCTTTATATTTTTTATCCTAATTTTTTATATTTTTATCTTTAAAGCTTTATATAAGTATTTTCATTGTCAATAATTCAATTATTTGCATTATTGATAGAATTTTGGATTATGTTCAATCTTCTAAAGATTAAGAGTCGGACTTGTGGCTGGCCAAATTCTTTTTCATGTGAAAATTTTGTTTTCATCACATGGCCCTCATTCTAAGTTTTAGGATTTTCCACTTTGGCAATTGGCACCATTGCATACGATTACTGTTTCTTCCAAAATAGTCATTGTAGGAGAGGTACAACATTTACAATGAGAGGAGTAAATTCAAGTCTTTATAGCAATAGGGTCGAAAAAATGTCTAAGCAGATCAATATAGCGAGCCGGACATTAAATTATTCTAAAATCTTAGGCTCATGGGATATGAGTCTTTTTCACTATATATATTTCTGATATAAGACTAATTTATCACACATGATATTGTAACAATCTCTTCCTTCATATGTAATTTAACCATATTAATTTTAATATTTTAATTAGGAATTCTTTTTACTCGATCAGTTTTACCGTATGACTTATACTAACGGATTTTTGTCTCATTCTTTTGATTTTTTTTAATAAAAACTAACATGCGACTCAATTCAGTTATATCATCACGGTAATCAGATACCAAACCATACTAAAAACTTAAGCTCATGAGATATGAACATTTTTCTTATATATATTAGACTCTATTTATCCAATATTTGATGTGAGACTAATTCATTACACATAATATTATAACATGCAAACTATTATTGTTTCTTCCAAAATAGTCATTGTACGAGAGGTACAACATTTACAATGAGAGGAGTAAATTCGAAGTCTTTACAACAATAAACCAAAAAAAATGTTACAAAAGAAAGAAATAGGATTAAAATCGATACATTGATTTTTTTTCGCAATTTTTTTGAACCATATGCATCCAAAGGTGCACATACGATTTCTAGGGGATAGAATTTTGTCCTAATCAACTGACTTTATCGAGAAAGATTATTTTTTCAGGCCAAGAGGTTAATAATGAGGTTTCAAATCAACTTGTTGGTTTCATGGTATATCTCAGTATAGAACATACTACTAGGGATCTTTATTTGTTTATAAACTCTCTCGGTGGATGAGTAATCCTAAGAATAGCCATTTATGTTGGAATCCATAGTTCACTCTGTTTCAATGGGAGCCTTCCAAAATGATGAAAACAAAAATTTCTACATGGCTTTACAAATTTTTCTGACCATCTGATAATATCACAAGATTCAAGCATGCCAAAACAGACACAAGAACAATCGATTTATTATTCCAACAGGGATAAGAAATCCTTCACAGGTAAAATAAGAGAAATGCCTCATACAAAGCTATTACACTGTATTCTGACTGTACACTCTTAATTCTGAAACTGAAATTACATCCTTCATAAAATCTCATCCATACGAGTTTTAAGACAAAGTAAACAATAGCTGCCAGGCCAATTCATCAAAAATATTAGAACTTATAATTAGAATAATTAATCAACAGACAACAGACGTTTGCACAAAGGAATTATACCACGTGACACATACACGCACGCGCGCACACAGAGTGAAGTTAATTAAAATTGCATAGTTTGAGCGTCCGGGGCTTGAATATCTGTTGTTCCTGGGATTCCATAAATGACATAGATTGCATAGAAGATTCCGGGCAAGTAACCTATATTTGTCAGCAGCAAACATACCCAGAACTGGTACTGCACCCGAAAAGAGAGTCAATCATCATGTTCAACTAGATAAAAAACAATCAAACTTAAAGATTAGAACTTGCAACAAGCCTACCCCCAGTCCACACTTTCGGTACACTCCAAGGGGAGGAAAATGAATGGCAGCGCTTAGGTCGCCGACCGTGGAGTCGGTCGAGTCATCCCCCCTGCAGCAGCATTTGCAGAACGAGAAGATCTGCCGCCATATCGCCCCATTGCAGCAAAGCGCACCCAGCGTCGTGCAGCACTTGCAGCAACAGGTAGTCGTAGACTCGCACATATCGAAGCAGCAAACTGTTGCTTTTGTGCACAGAGTGCAGCTGCCACTGGTCGTTTTCGCGCATACATTGCATGAGCAAGTCGCAGCTTTAGAGCAGATCAACGTCGTGTTTTTGGTAATCGACCAACAGCACTTTGTCGTGGTTACGCAGATTGTGAATGGACACTTGATGCAGGAGAGCAGGCAATCGAGAGCCATGGTGTAACAGACGAGAATACTGGGTAGAAGGCAAGATGGTTCTTTCCTGCTTTATAGGTTTCAAGAAAGAGGAAAAAGGCACTGTTCCTGTAGCTTTTAGATGCCGGTGAAGAGAGAAAGGAATCCGATTGTGCTCCATTATGGTAACCTTCAAATCATGATTTGCTCCAAGTATTATATATTCATTGCTGTTGCTAACTGCTTGTATCTCTTATAGCTGTTGCGTTTTTTTATTGTATTTGTGATGTGGCTCTTATGGTGAACCTCTCCATTATGTTTGTCACGCGTAGAAACTACACAAATTTATATATGACAATTTCACCAAAGATATATCTTAGACTGTTATATGTATATTTCACGGGAAAAAAATGTAGGTTACTTCCGATTTGTACGTCCTGGCCACATTTGTATGATCTATAATGCCCCATGCGATTCCCATTGGTTTTGTTATTATAGAGAAAAAGACGAGGTTGTTGGAAAAAAGACGAAGTTGTTGGAATATAATAAAGAATGGAGACAAAAATTTAAGTAGAAAAATTATATTTTTTTTTATTATATTTTTTCTTCACAAATATTATTATAATATAGGTCGTTTATAAATATTATATACTTTTTTAATCCTAAATACATGAATTAAGAGTGTAAGATGAACCAAACTATCATAGTCGATTTGAATTTTACCACCCCTATACATAATTTATAATATCTCATAGTATATCTTGGTTCAATTTCAATAATTTCCCTTAAAGTAAAATTTTTTTATCATGAAATATAGAGAACACTAATGTCATTTTTTTGTGTTTGTCATCAATTTGCCAAGTCATCTACTTGACAATTGTGGTTCACGAACAATCCCAACTATATGTAGATTCTATTTATCAACTCCAATTTGATATATGTGTCTCCAAATGTCTAAAAACTTTAATTTACCATTAGAAATGAAAATCTCGACGTTCAACAATATTCTTCTTCAAACAAATCTCAACAATGTCAATTTCCATAAATCTTTCAATATTTGAAAATTGAGTTTTCAACTGCATTGTACTTTCAAATTAAACATTCTTTTTCTCATGATTTGGAAGGAACATGACATTCTGATTGTGATTAATCTTGATGAGCTTCTCCATAATTAGCCCAAATAACTCATGAGACATGTCCTCTTCAATAATATTAATCGAGGATAAATTATAATTTTTATTGGAAAGATTTGCTTCATACCTTTTTGAAATTTGCTCAAGTTCATTGGAACTAGAATATCCACAATATTTATTTAAAAACAAATCATCTTGATCATTTTTGGGCTATAAATTTTCTCATACTCTACCACAATTTGGTTTTTCTCTTCAACAAGTCTTAGTTATTTTTTTCACTTTCTTCGTTTGTAAATATGCATGAAAATTAGCCTCTTGGCCATCCTTATTATACTATGTAAATATCTTTTTTGCACTTTTCATTCCCATAATTTGCTGAAAAATAACTTTATTCACTGATGCAAAAATTAAATATCGCGTTTTTATGATTGTGAGCACATATATCTTTGAGTTTTAAAAAATCATCATCATCTTCATGAATTTCAATCTCCACATAACCATTCTCCATCATATCCCACAATTCTTTTAATTTTAATATTCATCTCATTATGATACTCTATCTTCGATAGTTGCTCCCATCTAATTGAGGTAGTACTGAAAATAACATATCATGATTATCCATCATTATTGACTCATTACAAACTTATGATTATCGATCTTCTTCCTTTAGGGATAACATATTACACTCATACATTACCAATCACCTAAGCTCTAATACTACTTTATTGAAATATAATGGAGAATGGAGAAAAAAAATACTTGTAATGGAGAATCTATATCTTTTACTATTTTTTTTCTTCATAAACAGTACTAGAATATATAATATTTATAGATATTATATAACTTTTTTGTGTACCCTAAATATATGATCTAAAAGGACCAAATGAACCAAACTAGTAGTGGTCAATTTAAACTTTATTATCCCATTAACAATCTAGAATATTTTTCATTTATTTGGTTTAATTCCAATAGTGGCAATATTTAATCAAGATTACAACAATAAGACACAAGTTGTAATTTTTCCAATATATTGCAACAATCACTAGCACTTGTTGGTGGTTAACTTTGAGCAATAGCAATATTTGCATTATTCTTCTATAAAGAATTGAAATACAATGCAAAGGCTGAAGAAGACTCGTTTAGTATGTTTATTGCTTTTATTTAGATACTTTTCCTAATATTTTATTATTTGGGATGTGTGTATTTTATCATAGGGTTTATTTTCAAAAACATATGCTAGACAAATTCGATTCATCATCATGGGGTGAAATAAATCATCTGATGACTAGTCCAAGTTAAAGTCCAATTATGAATTCAAATGTTTGTTGCTTTTGTTATGCTTGTATAGATATAGGTATTGCAGTTACTTTTTTAAGGGGTTGTTTGATTGGTAGGAAGTGAGGAGAAGTGATTGAAAGTGAATTCACTTCTATCCACTTCTAATATTTGGTTGTCCAGAAATGACTTTTGGAAGTGAGAAGTCACTTCTGCTTACATCCAGAATAGACGTAAAAATTAATTAAAACTCACTTTTAGATAAATTGTCCCGAAGTGGGATTTGAGAACAACATATATAACGACACTTCCTCTCACTTCTAAAATTTATTTCTATTTTTTACTTTTGTCCAACCAATCATAAAAAATAAATTATTTACAACCACTTCTAAAAGTGAATTGGAAGTAAAGAGAAGTGATTTTTCTATACTTCTCTCCACTTCCTGTCAACCAAACAGCCCCTAAGCCAATCTTAACCCCACCCCCTCACCCCCAACAAAATAATTATTTCATTTTATTTTGAAGTTTGGGTAATTGTGGCATTTTTTGTGAAAATATGGAAAAAAAGATTTGGACCTAATGCTAAAAAAATTACTTTTTTCCTGAGGGGGTTTATGCAATTTCTTTAAAAAACATACTACCATGATTCCTTTATGGGCTTCTGTTTCTCTAAATGTAACAAAGATGCAGGGCTTTAGTGAAGCTCTGTTGCGGAAAATATCGATGTCCACCACAATTCACAATATAGAGGAAGAACAGAAAAGAGGAAAAGATAGCACACAAGAGATATATGTGGGAAGACGATCCAGAGAATATTGTATTGATGAGGAAGAGAAAAGAGAAGATTACAACGACGGAGACGAAACTCCAATATCACCAACTCTCACTCTCTATTTTCTATTTCTATTGAGACCCTTACATCAATGGTGTATTTATAGATGTGGCCTAATGATGTTTGAGTCAAAATAGAAGACTGACTCAAATAAGACTTTTACTAATTTAAGACTTCTAGAAGATAAATCTAGATAAGGATTAGGCCCATTAATATAATTAAGACTATCCGAAAAATCCGGATTCGAGACACCATAAAGCCAACAATCTCACCTTGGCTCGAATCATCTTATTCTCTGAATTTGAATCTTCAATAGATGTCTTTACCATTACCTCCTGGGATAGGATCAACGACCTTGAATATTGATCAAGTCCAAACAGAGGTTGAACTTATCAATCGGAATCACCTTCGTCAACATATCTGCAGGATTTCTTGAAGTATGAATCTTTTGTAAAGAAATCTCGCCGTCTTCAATAATATCCCGAATAAAATGAAATCGGACATCTATATGCTTTGATCTGGCATGATACATTTGGTTCTTCGCAAGGTGTATGGCGCTCTGACTGTCGCAAAAAATAGGAAGAACATGTTGAGAAAAACCAATTTCACTTGCCAAACCTTTTAGCCATAGGGCTTCTTTGACGGCTTCTGTAGCTGCCATATACTCAGACTCTGTTGTAGATAATGCTACAGTTGACTGTAAGGTACACCTCCAACTAATAGGTCCTCCACAAAGAGTGAAAAGATAACCAGTGAGGGATCGGCGTCGATCAAGGTCTCCAGCATAGTCTGAATCGACATAGCCAATAATTTTGGCCTCTTGCACTGTGTTCCTGTCGAAACATAAACCAATATTAAGAGTACCTTTAATATATCTTAATAGCCATTTCATGGCCTGCCAATGCTCTTTTCCTGGATTTGCCATGTAACGACTGACAACGCTGACTGCTTGTGCAATATCTGGTCTTGTGCATACCATAGCATACATTAGACTTCCAACAGCACTTGAAAATGGGATGTTCTCCATGTATGCATGCTCTTCATCTGTAGAAGGACATTGTTGAGCTGAAAGCTTGAAGTGAGATGCCAAAGGAGTACTGACGGATTTTGAATTCTGCATGTGAAAACGAGAAATAATCTTCTCGAGACATTTGCTCTGTTTAAGCCATAATTTTCCATGCTTTCGATCTCGATCAATCTCCATACCGAGAATCTTCCTTGCAACACCTAAATCTTTCATCTCAAATTCCTTTTTCATTTTAAATTTTAAATCATTCAGTAGAGATATGTCTTGAGTAGCGATAAGCATATCATCAACATAAAGAAGCAATATAATAAATGAGTTATTGGCATGCATCTTAAAATAAACACAGCAATCATGTTTGCAGTGGATGAAATCTTGACCCAGCATAAAACTGTCAAACCTTTTATACCATTGCCTTGGAGACTGTTTCAAACCATAAAGTGATTTATTCAACTTGCAAACAAAATTTTTTTTGCCTTCTTGGATGAACCCTTCAAGCTGTTGCATAAAAATTTGTTCTTCTAATTCTCCATGTAGAAAGGCAGTTTTGACATCAAGCTGTTCTAACTCAAGATTATGAAAAGCAACTAAAGCAAGTAGAAAACGAATAGATGTGGGTTTAACCACAGGAGAGAAAATTTCATTAAAGTCAATACCCTCCTTTTGTGAATACCCTTTTGCAACTAAACGGGCCTTGAATTTAACACCATCTATCTCAGAGAAATCCTCTTTCTTTCGAAATACCCACTTGCAACCCATTGCTCTTTTACCTTTTGGTAATTTCATCAGATCCCAAGTATGGTTCTTTTGAAGAGAATCCATCTCTTCATTCATAGCAACTTGCCACTGAGAAGAATTCTTATCCTGCACTGCTTCTTTATAGGAGGAAGGATTACCATTGTCAATAACTAAAGCAAAAGCTACCATATCTTCAAAACCATACCTTTCAGGTGGCTTTATTTTTCTTCGAGATCTTCGAAGTGGAGTCTTTTCAGAAATTTGATTCTTAAGATTTTCTTGAGAGTTGGGCATACCCTGAATATCTTCTTCTGAAGGAATTACATGCTCCACCTCCACTTGCATTATATCATTTGGATCTTTCTTGAGAGATTTTAGCATACCACTTTCATCAAATACTATGTCTCTTTCAATAATTACATTTGAAATAGTAGGATCCCACAAACGATAGCCTTTGACGCCTTTGGCATAACCCAGGAAAATACACTTTTTGGAACGTGCATCTAACTTATCCTTGACAACATGCACATAAGCAGAGCAACCAAAAATCTTTAAAGAAGAATAATTTGCAGGTTGACCAGTCCATAACTCTTCAGGAGTCTTGCAATTAATGGCTGTTTGAGGAGAGCGATTCACAATGAAGCATGCTGTATTGACTGCTTCTGCCCAAAAATCTTTATCAAGATTAGCTGTACTGAGCATACTACGTGCTTCTCCAACAATGTTCTGTTCATCCTTTCAGCCACACCGTTTTGTTGAGGTTTTCCTGGGATGGTAAAGTGACGCTTGATGCCTTCATCTTCACAGAATTTGAGAAACTCTGTTGATTTGTACTCTCCGCCATTATCACTTTTGAGATATTTGATTTTTCTGCCAGTCCTTTTTTCAACTGAAGTTTTTCACCGTTTGAAAACAGAAAACACCTCGGCTTTGTGATGCAAAAAATAAATCCACACTTTTCTGGAAAAATCATCAATAAAACTGACAAAATAACGAGCACCAGCTTTTGATGGAATAGGAGAGCACCACACATCAGAATGAATATAATCAATTAAGCCTTTAGTGCAATGAATACCAGTGTTAAACTTTACCTTGGACTGTTTACCATAGAAACAATGCTCGTAGAAATCCAATTTGCATGAGTTGAGACCTTTCAGTAATTTTCTTTTGTTGAGCTCATTTAAACCTTGCTCACTCATATGACCGAGACGCATATGCCATAATTGAGTCATATCAGAAGAAGAAGAAGAAGACTGAGAAATTGCTGCTCCACCTGCAACGGTTTTTCCTACTAACTCATATAAATTTCCATGATTTAGGCCCTTCATTACTATCAATGAGCCTTTAGCAACCTTAAGAACTCCACCTTCAGCAGAATACTTATAACCAGCAGAATCCATAGCACCCAAAGAGATCAAATTCTTTTTCAAATCAGGAACATGTCTGACATCAGTAAGCGTTCTAATAATATTATCAAACATCTTAATTTTGATTGTTCCAATTCCAACAGTTTTGCATGGATTATTATTACCCATCAAAACTAAACCACCATCATAAGGCGTGTAGTTTTCAAACCAATCCTTATTAGGACACATGTGATAAGAACAACCAGAATCAAGAATCCAAATATCATGGTAACGATCAAAATTAGAACTAATAGAGAGAACGTTACCCAAATTATCATCAGAACTTTCTTCAACAACTGACACTTGTTCTTTGGCTTGCTCTTTAAATTGAGATTCTCTTTCTTTCTTTGCTTTGAGCTTCCAACAATCTTAATTGCATGTCCCATCTTCTTATAATATCTGCAGTTTATTTCTTTGGATTTGGATCTAGAACGACCTGTTCTTGATCTTTCTTTGGTACGACCTCTGACAATTAATGCTTCTGAGTGTGACACATCCCCTCCAATCTTTTTCAAATATTCATTAGATAGAAGGGTAGCAGAAATATCGTCAAATTTCAAATCGTTTCCATACATGAGAGTAGTTTTAAGATTCTCAAGAGAAGGAGGTAAGGACGATAATAAAATAATTGCCTTGTCTTCATCTTCAATTTTAACATCAATACTTAACAATTGAGAGACAAGTTTATTGAAACCATTAAGATGATCAACTATATTCGTACCTTCTGTCATTCGAAAATTGAAAAGCTTCTGCTTTAAATAAACTCGATTTGAGATAGACTTACTCATATACTGTTTCTCCAGCTTTTTCCATAACTCTGAAGGTGATGTTTCATCAAGAAACGGATAGAGTACCTCATCGGTAAGACTGAGGATGATTGTGCTATGTGCGCTGGCCTTTTGGTTTTCCCAGACACTTTCGGTGACATCTTCAGGCTTGACGTCCTCCAATGTGTGTCTCAACCCTTGTTGAGTAAGAATTGCACGAACTCTTACTTTCCAAATAGGAAATCCTTACTTTCCATTGAATTTCTCTATATCGAACTTCGTAGTAGACATATTGAACCAAGCTCTGATGCCACTTGTTGCGAAAAATATCGATGTCCACCATAATTCACAATATAGAGGAAGAACAGAAAAGAGGAAAATATAGCACACAAGAGATATATGTGGGAAGACGATCCAGAGAATATTGTATTGATGAGGAAGAGAAAAGAGAAGATTACAACGACGGAGACGAAACTCCAATATCACCAACTCTCACTCTCTATTTTCTATTTCTATTGAGACCCTTACATCAATGGTGTATTTATAGATGTGGCCTAATGATGTTTGAGTCAAAATAGAAGACTGACTCAAATAAGACTTTTACTAATTTAAGACTTCTAGAAGATAAATCTAGATAAGGATTAGGCCCATTAATATAATTAAGACTATCCGAAAAATCCGGATTCGAGACACCATAAAGCCAACAATCGACAATGATGATGAAAGAGGGCCTAGGGTTGTGGATTTTATCATGGGAGAGAGTTGACTTTGTTCTTCATTAATTCTATTTTTCCAAGATTGAAGAGTTGCAAATCTAGATTATATTTATTTTTCTTTTCTCCTCTCTTTTCAATGATTTTATCAATTTAATTTTAGAGTTTAGGATATCATATATTCTAAAAAATTGGTGCTATTAGTATTGTTTTGGCGTCAAATTTACACTAATTTTTGTTAGTAAGTTTGGGCCTCTTGATGCTTGAATTTTGGCATGAGTAAAAAAATCCTTGATCTTGAACTAATAGCTCTATGGAATAGATTGTAATGGATTTATCTTGAAACTACGATTTTAAATCATACATTAAAATCTTGTTATTAGGATTAAAAATAATACTAGTGTTTTGAATCCATTTGGTTAGATTTTATTTTGAGAGATAAAAATGGAATGCATGGCCATGACTTGTATTCTATGCATTCATTAGGCTTAATATCAAGGTGAATGTATGCTACAGGCTTTGATTTTGGGATTATAATAGTTGGTTTGTATGTCAGACATGAGGTTAAGATAAGTTATTGTAACATATACTCTTAATTGAATTTTGGATAATATTTCTAGTATAAATTAGACTAAGATCAAAGAAGCTAGGTAAAGTTGTATTTGATTTTATATCTAAGGAATCATGTTGTTCAACATTATTACTTATGATTATTTTTGTTTTGTGCTTTAGATCCTAACGAGTAGGATAAGTAGGTTTGATCTAACTTTTTATGCTTGTCATGATTTTCTTACCAAGTAAATAAGTGACTTGCACTACACCATTGCTGGGTATCCCTAACAGTCTAGGGGTGGTGGACTCAAAATGTGGGAAATACCATCATTGATAGTTGGATGCCAAGATCTCCCGATGTTCTTTGAAAAAATGCTAGAATTTTTTTGGTGTTTTCTTTAAGAAATGTCGGGAAAACTCTAATAAATGCAACCCAACCCATCTCTTCTTCCTTGTGAATGACCAATTCTCTTTCTTGCAGTGCCTTTTCCTTGCCAGCATCTCGAGCTCCATTCCTCCTCCTCATTTATGGTATGCACTAGATCTCTCCCCCTCTCTTTTGCTCTCCCTCAAATGTTTCTTTTTGTCATAATTTCTCTCCTTCTTCTTCTTTTCTTGGTAATGGGCTTCTTCATTCCTCTCTCTTGAGGAACATCTCCATTTCTAAGTAGATGTACTTAAAATCTCTATTTCTATAGATGTTAGGGTTAGTTGTTAAATTTTGGCATTAGAGAATTGATTTTCATTTTTTTTTTTGAAGTTTATAAGTTAGAGCATATCCATTTTTAAGTAGATGTACAAGAAAATCTCCATTTATATAGATCCTAGGGCTAGTTCTAGGATTTTGACATCAATGGTTGATTTATTTTTCTTTTAAAGTTTATAAATTTAATTATTTTTCTTGCCTCTAATTGCTGCTAGGGAATATTAGAATTTGCTTAAAACTCCTTTTTAGAAGTAATTGGGTATTTTGGATATAGGAGAATACGGACAAAAATAAGGAGAATATGGGACAACATGGATTGGACACAATAACAATATACGTAAACATGTGGAGAATATGAGTAGGATATGTGTAGGATAAGGGAGAACACATGGAGAATATTAGTTGAACATGTTGGGAACATGGGCAAGCACGAGAAGAATATAGTGTGGACATGGGTGAACTTGTTCAAGAGATGAGCAAACACGATAAGAACATAGGTAAGATATAACATGGATATGGGAGAACTTTGATAGGACACAGAATAATATGGGAGAACATAAATCGGACACAGTGAGAACACAAATGAACATGGGGAGAACACAGGAGGTTTGCTCCATAATGCATTTGGTTTCCTAGAGTTCATTGGAGGCATGTGTTGCAAGCAGAGGAATGCCAATAGAAAATCCCGATAATTATGAAATGAAATCCTTCAAATTATAATGATGCTAATAGAGAAATATACCAAGAATAAAAGAATTTTACATTTTTATCCTTCACTATATGAATGTTGGTTGTGAAGGTTAAGTGTCGATGGAGCAATAGGTCATTTAGTATCCTATTAGAAACTTTGAAGAAGACATCCTATAATCAAAGTTCATTTTTATATTCTTATCACAAGGCAAACTAACCAAGAGGCAAGGGACCCAGTACATGAGTGAGCTTGGGAGGAACTCCATCCACTTCAACACCTCAAGTATTTTTTGAAGATATGATTTATAGTGTTATTTTATATGTGGTTTATCATTAATATTCATATTCTTATTTTTTCTGTAAAGGGATAAGAGACATTTGGAGATCCATAGCTATGTGCAGAGGCAACAACCAAGGATGGGTGGATGTTCAATAAGTTGTAGTCAAGACTGATGGCATATTTTGGAAACATGTTGATTTTACTTTATTTTTCTAACTTTCATATAGAATGTGAAACTTTGTATACCTTTTGTTGGTTATGAAACTATTGCATGGCAATGCGATTTTGGAAGTATATGATGTGTTACAAATTTTGTATATAATTTTTCATATTTGTAAATATAGGGTATGTATACATACATCATATAAAAACTAGCAATTGGCTAAGCATTTTCCTATCCTTTTAGGAAAAATTGCCAGGAATATTCCTAGCATCTCCCCTTTAAAATGTCAAAATTTTTTAGCATTTTATCTAAAAACACTATGAAAAATATTCTACTCTAGACACTCATAAATCGTCACAAAAAAATGTCGGTAAAAATTATTAGTGATATTTTTAAAAATCCAAAAAATTTTGTGACATTTTTTAGCCGACTTTTTTCACTATCATAAAAAAATACTAAAAAAATATTACTAGCATTTTTTTATTATTGGCGACGTTTTGTGAATGCCACTAATAGTAGTTTCTCTTCTAGTGCTCATAACACTAAGTTAGCAACCTAATTTATAATTATATATTTTAAATAATCATAAAATATAAATATATGCTATATATATTTTAATTATTTCTTGATATTTTTAAGACCTTGTGAGATGATTATACCTTGTGTTGCATTTGTGTTATGTTTATTTATCTTGAAAATATAAAAATCATACATGTGGATTTGTGAAAATATTATTTATCTTCAAATATTTATTTGGATTCATGTGTTTTAACCTAAAAATCATGTATGTATTATTGCATACAAATTTTTTAATTGGTAAAAATTTCATGGATAGTGTTATAATTTTTTGTTGACTCTGTTGTCTCCCATTTGATTCTTGTCCTTGCCAAGCCATTAGGGTAATAATGACTTTGTCGACATGTACTTGAGTTTTTATTAGAAATTAGTTTTATTATCACTCTTGGATATTAAAGGAGAGGCATATTTCTAATACGACTCCTTTCATAGTGTATCTATAATTCATGTTTCGGCCATTACTTCAAGTGTGCTAACTTATATATGAGTTGGCTTACTAATTGCGTGTGTAGCTACTAATTTGTATAAAAGGCACCAGACATGTTATTCTTATTTTGGTTTTTAATTAACTAAATGATTTCTCACTTCATGGATTTAGTCCTTTTTTCCTGTTAAGCTTTACAATAATTATATTTGTGATACTTATTTTGAAGTTTTAAAAGAAGTTGATTTCATTTTGAACTAATTATTGAAACTATATATTGTATATAGAAAATATTATCTTAATATGGGATCACTCATTCTCTTGTCACTAGATTATATTCTAAAATATCAATTAAGTTCATGCAGTGATGTGAGAGTTTAGTGTAGTTTTATTTCCTTTTGTACTTGTTAGATATATAAGTTCATAATAACATAATTTGAATGTGTATAGTTATGTTATCAAAATTTATTTTTATGAATTAAAGGCCTAATTTGTTATTATTATATGTACAAGTTGAAGATTGTGGCCTTTCATACTTATAGAGTTTTAGTTTCATATATGTGCTTTGTTTTCATGTACCCAAACTTATAGGTCTCTCTGAAATTTTTGGATTGGATATTGTTAAGACTTCACCATTCAACCTACATGGTCATGGAGGGCTTATCACTAGGTATATGATATACCCATCCTAATAGCTTGTCTTTGTATGTACTTATGATGAAAAAGCAAAAAAATTTTGTGAGCTTTTAGAGTGCAGTATCAAATAAAATAATAATAAAATAAAATTTAATACTTGGTGGAAGTTTACCCGTTGCCTTGGCCAGGGAGAACCCGAAGGCCACTCCCTAAACCACTTTAGATTTTCTAAGAAATGTGACTATGTACTAGTAATGATGATGATTAGGTTATATAGAAAAAAAAGAAAAGACAAGAAAGAAAGAGTCTTGTGATGCCACACAATCCCTTCACATCCCATCAAGAAGTGCTCCTCCTCAAAAATCAAATTTGTGAAAGCTTGAACTCTCATAGATTGGCAACTTATAGCCTAGGAGCTCTTATTCAATCACTGGATCTTTGGATTACTTGAGGCCTCTCGGTGAAGATCTGATGAGAAAACTTGATGGTTATTTACATAGGCGTAGTACAAGTCCCAAATTTTTTAGATAATTGATGTGGGACTAAATTTTTGGATTGATCTACAATTAAAAATTTGGAGTTTTAGATTACTAATATTGGATTGTTAAAATTTTGGGTATGATTAAAGTGTCTTAATATTTTTCATGCATTGTTAAATGGGGTATAGGTCAGTAAAAATCAATGATTAAGATTAATTTGTAGTAAAAGTTGGTGGGAAAGAAAATTACTTGCAAATTTGGACGAGGAAAAAATGGACCCCACGAAAAGTTTCATACTCTAACTAGCTGGCATGTGACTTGAGTCATACGCTAGCTAGCTGCCATATTTTTTAACCCTTGGCATATGAATTATGCTTAGCTAACATATGAATAAATTTATATGCCATGAGTCTGGTGTATAAAATACATGTTTTTTTCCTTTTTTATTTTTTTATTTATTTTCTAAGGGGGTTCAGCCAAGATTAGGGGAGAGAAGACTAGGGTTTTTAGCTTGCAAACAATAACTATTTTTAGGTTAATATGCTAGCTCAAGTCAATAAATATTTCAACAACTATTTTCAATCCAAATTGCAAGAATTTTCATCTTAGAGTAATAGAGAAATTCAGCTTAGAGCAATGAGTAAATTCGGCTCAAAATATAATGAATTTTTAGCTCATGATATTAGTTAAAAATGTAAAGAATTTCTAGGTTTAGGTAATTAGCTCAACAACACAGTAAGTGGCTCGAGAATGCGATAAAAATTAATAAAATGCCAAAAAAAGCAGATATATAGGATTACTCCTTACTTAGCTAAGTCTTAGGAGAATTTAAGTACAAATCAAGTGGACAAATAATAGCCAACTTTGAGGGTTAGCATGATAGGCTTTCTCATAACTAGCTATTAGCTTCAAATGGGTCATGGTAAAATGAATTGAGGGGCATGTAAGGGCTCAGGAAATCATTCTAGGAGGTAAAAAGTTATAGGAGCATCTTGAGAATTCTACAATTTTTTGTGATTTGAGGATAGCTTTAAAAATTTTTGATGCAGACTTTTCTGCCACTATTCCTTCAAGGGATAGTTTGGATAAAATAAAAGTGGGTTAATGGAGCACAATAACGATACTTTTGTGGTCTAGGAATAATTTTGAGGACTTTTGGTAGTGCCATTTTATTGCTACTACTACTAGAATAGAGTTGTATTTGAAGTTTCTAAGTTAGTTAGAATCGAGATGTTAGGTATTTGTATTCTAGCCTACTTTTGTTGTAGCGCGTGAGGATCTTGGGAAAGACGTAAGTATGCTAGAGTAAATTCAATGTGATGATAGTTCTAAGAATATAAAAGTTTTTGAATGTAATTGAAAGGCTGCTAACCATGGCTTAAATCAAGAGGTTCTTTTAATGAAGGGAACTATAGACCGTTTTGACCTTTCCTAGACGAAGGTTTTGAAACACATGTTCTATATGGAGTGAGGTCAATGCTACTCTTGTTGTGCCTCACTTTTTTCCATGATAGAGATGTGATCAACGCTATTTTTGTAGCGCCATTGATGTGACTTCTTCAAGATAAGATGCTAGCTACTAATTTTGATCTGCTAATGACAGAATATAGACTTTGTTAATGAGGTTATCAATGCAGATCTATTGGTAATGGTATTCAAATTCTCATGGATTTGAAAAAACTAATGGGTCTTTTGTGTAACTACTGATGTGTGTCCTATGTGGTAGGATGTTGTCCGTTGGTTTAAACTTTTGAGGAAGTCTTTTCCTTATTTCTTATATTTTTTTTGATTTTTTATTTCTTTTATTTTTTCTATATTTTTCTGTAATTTTTCTTGTTTTATATTTTTAAAATTTTTTATCTTTTGGTTTCACACGCCACTTTCTAGGCATATTTTTTATATATTTTTTTTGGTTTCGTATGCCAACTTCCTGGCTAGGTGGTTTTTATTTGAGTGGTTTTTGTCAAAATCATATTCAATAGAAGTTTGACCATAATTAAAGATTGGATATCATTAGATTATGGCCCATATATGAGTTTCAGTTGGACCTAAATCATATTAAAATTTGACTAAAAATTAAGCTCGATTCAGATATAAATTATTAAAAAAATTTGAGATTAAATTGAATTCAATCCAAATGGACTGGGTAGACTAGATATTTAAATTAAAATTAGGTTCAATGTTCATGAAAAATTTGAGCCAAATAAGAAAAATAAAATTTTATAAATAAGTCTCTGGACCAAATAAATCCTTATAAATAGATTCATAGTCAAATTTTTCTATAAATAGGTTTTTGGGATGAAAATTTTTATAAAAACATACATAGAAATCTTCAAATTGCAAATTGACCTCTGCAAATTGATTTGCGAATAAATCCCTCAAAAATTGATAATTCCAGATTAATTTTTATAAAATCTAGGGTTTGTAAATAAACTCTTCATAGTTTGTATTCACAAATAAATCCCTGCGATTTTCATCTTTTGCAAATAAACCCTTTAAAAAATATTAAATTATAAATTTAATATTTAAAAATCTACAAATAAGTCACTCAAAATTTTTATTTATAAATAAGTACCAAATTTATTATTTTGCAAATAGAATCTTGTAAAAAGGACCCTAAAAATTTTTAAACTTTACAAACAGGTCCATATGGTTAATTTTATAAAAATATCCATAAAATTTATAAAATTATAAATTGGTCTAGATTTTTATAAAAAATTTTTAACATAACCCCCTTATAGTTTTGATATGGCGATTAAATATAGATTTTATTCATAACAAATAACATTCTTATCTGATCCAAACAAATGCTAATACAAAATGAATTACATCTACATCAACATTATCACAATTCAAAGTTCAAAACCCACTCTGATCTCTTCGAGTCCTATAAAATCTTGAAAAGACTAGAGGTGAAAAAGGATTAGAGTTTGAAAATCAATGAGAACTAACGAAGAGGAACTAGGAACAAATGTGAGAGAAGAGATCAAGGATCAATCAAAGATAAAAAAGATTCAAAATTTGAGAAAATTAAGCCAGAGAACAAATTAGTGAGTTTATCTTCTTCTTGATTTTCTTCTTGGTCTCTTTGGCTCGCACCACTCTTTGCTCTTTGCCTCTGTGAGCTCGCCTACTACTAGCCTCCTCCATGTGTAATCTCTTATGTAGCCACCTCTAGAGCTCCTTGTGGTTGTCAGCCCTTTTACCCATGTTGCCACCTTCCTAGACACCTCTGGGGCCCTCTAGCCTATAGCCAATTGGCTGTGGGTGATCCTCCACCACCAAGATGCTCTTGTGCCTTATTGAACACACACTTGTTGCTAACCACCAATACCCTCATAACCTGTGTAAAGAACATGTCGCTAATGCTGACTATTCTCATTCTTGAGCCACCCAAGTGGCTATATGCCTACTACCTCCTAATCGAGCCCGCACTACTTGGTTGACCACTGCTCACCTTAGCCTACCCCCCTTTCAGCTCTGATGAAGCTCTGATCATGCCTAGTCGGAAGCTGATCAAGCTTAGATTGTACCAAGCTCCTCTACCGCTCTAGAGACCCCTACTTGCTTCCACACAATCGTCATTTTACCACCGTGAAGTTGTGCCTATTGCACTCCCCCCTCGCCCTCCTTCTTAGTTGTTGCCATCGACAAAATGCCATGTGGTGGTCATGGAGACAAAGGCATGGATAAAGAAGAAATAGGGGAGAAATAGAAAGGCTAGGGAAAAAAGGAGATGAAAAGTAAAATTAAGAAATAAAAAAATACAAAAAGAAAAGTTGAAAGAAAAAAATGAGTAAAACGAAAATTGTTGCAAAAAACTTTTCATTACCTCAATTTACTTGCCACCAGCTTTCAACCTAAGGCCGGATTGTGGGCTCACCCGAAAATCATTCAAATCTTGGGCCAATCTACAAACTTGCCCAAAACTCATTTCAAGCCTAAGGATAGCACGCGGGCTTCTTCAAAAGTCAATTTAGGCCTAGTGTTAGCCTAAGCACTCACCCAAAAGTCGATTCAGACTTTGGGCTAACTCACAAGCTTGTCCAAAAGTCAATTCAAATGTAGGACCAACTTGCAGGATTATCCAAAAGTCAATTTTGACTTATAACTAGCCCACTAGCTCATCAAAAGTTAATTCCAATGTAGAGCTACTCTACAGGCTTGTCTAAAAGTCATTTTGATCAATGGAAAGTCCAAAAACTCTCTAAATTAAATTAATTAAAATAATTGACTAATTCAAATTAAAATTAAGTCATTGGCTAAAATAAGTAAACTGATTGAGCTAAACTAATTTGATTTGAATAGACCATTAAATGTACCTAAATTAATCAAATAAATTAATGAACTAAATCCAAATTGAAATGGACATAAATCCAAATTTGGTCAACTCAAATCAAATTACGACCAATCAATTCAGACCTAACTCTAATTAGGTTAACATTAGGTCAACCCAAATCAAAGTAGATCATGCCCAATCTCAATCGGGTTCAAATTGGGTTAATCCAAATCAAATTAGATCAAACCCAATCCCAATCAGGTTTAATCAAGTAAATCCAAATCAAATTAGCTCAGGCACAACACTAACTGGGTTCGGTTAAACCAAGTCAAACTAAGTTCAAACTAAACCTTAATTGGATAAAATCAAGTATAAACCAAATCTCGATTAGGTCAAATAATATTAGAACCAAACCTTATTAGGTTAAATTGAGCTCAAACAAAATCCTAATTGGGTCAAACTGAGTTTAAATTAAAATTAGATCAAGTCAAACTAAAATCAAATCCAAACCTAAATAAAATTCAAATTAGGTTTAAACATGAGTTAAACTCAAATCAAGTCCAAATATGCACCAAAACTAGATCAGGCCTAAGCTTGAACCTAACCAGATTTAGACCAAGTTGAATTTGAATGAACTTGGCTTGAACCTAATGAGGGTCTAATATGGGTCAAACCCAAATCTATTAAGGATTGAACCTGAACCCATTGAGGGTCCAACATGGTTTAAATCAAACCCATTAAATGATCGAACTTGAACCTAATAAGAGATCAAACCAAAACATAATATGGCTCTGACATGGTTTGGATCCAAACCTATTAAGGGATTGAACCCAAACTTAATGAAAATTTGACTCAAGGTCCACTAAGGATCCAATAGAAACCCAATTAGGGTCAGATTTAGGAACTATTAAGGATCAAATAATAACTCAATAAGGGTTAGATCCAAAATCCATTAAAAATCCAAGAAGAACCAAATCAGAGTTGGATCTAAGATTTATTAAGGATCTGATAAGAATCCATCAAGGGTTGGATCCAATAAGAGTCCAATATAGGCTAGATCCAAGATCCATAAGGGATTCAATAAGAACCTAACAAGGGTTAAATCCAAGATCCATTATGGATCAAGTCTAAGGTTTGATAGAAATTCAACAAAAGGTCAAACTTGACTCAAACCAAATCTAATTAGACTTAAACTGAAATTAAGTTTGAATCTCAAATTGGATTAAATTAGACTTGGACCAAAACTAAGTTTGAACATCAATTGAATCAAATCATACTTATACCAAAATAAAGTCTGAACATTAAATTGAATTAAATTAAACTTGAACCAAAACCAAGTTTAGATCAAATCAAAATCAAATCAAATGGAGTTAGTTGATAAGAAGTAGAAAACTATCGAAAATACCTCAAATTCAATTGATCACAAACCAAAACAGATCGTCAATTATTAAATTTAAGATGGTTAGCATAATCCAAAGCTGCTAACCATTCTCTCAAAATAAATCAAACTAAGGATGCTTGAACTCACTTAGGTAGTTAGCCAATTATTGTGCTCAAAAAAAGTTAATAGGCACAAGCATAAAGCTATCAATAACACTTCAAATTTAATCCATAACAAGCTCAAAAGCCATCGATTATCAAATTTAGAATGATTAGCATAAGTTAAGGCCACTGATCATTCTCCTAAATCAAAAATTAGAAAAGTTCAAACAATAATAAGCAAAAAGCCATCGGTGATACTTCAAATCTTAATGGTGTTAACTAACATAAGTCAAAATAGTCAACCACACTTTAAAATCAAGTAAAATTATTACCATCAGTCAAGGATCAAATAGAGCATTCATCATTGTCCAATTCCACTCAATCAAGTGCATGGAAGTAGGGCAATGGCGAGTATCAAACCTCTCCCACTTCCTTCCTCATTTCTTATCATTTGTGATTATAAATTTAAATTCTTTAAATTATAAAGTGAGAGTATACCCTTGGTTAAGCCATGTAACCCTTTTTTAGATAATCAAATTATACTTTATTTCTTCATGTCTTTATTTTATTAGATAGGTTTCTCACTTTAGGCAATTTTCGATAATTGTTAGGGTAATTAATACTTGAAACTTGCGCTTATTGAAAGTTATATTCCCATAATTTCTAACTGTATAGTTAAACCCACTTGAATTTTATTTGTTATTTTGACATTATTTCTTAGGATCCTCTAGATGTTCCAGTGGTCAATTTTGGTTCCACAAATTTTGGAACGTCCAGTGGGACTTTTTCTTTGATTTTTTATAGACATGTGTGTTGTATAAACTGAATATCTTTTACACTATTCTACCATAAATCCTAGCACATCCGATGGAACTTGACTTTACTTCCAAGTCTTGAGACCTAGAAAAATTAATAAGATAAAATTACAATTGAAAATTGATCATTTGTATTACCTTTTGTAGAAAGCATCAAATGACACCAACAATGAGCCCCACCCCAACATGCACCATTATCTTGGGAGAAGGATTGGTCATTCATCTACCTTATTCTATGATCATCATAGGAGCAACTAGAGCTTATATCAAGTTTCAAACCAGTTTTGAGGTCATCCAATTCAAGAGTGTACCTACTAACTCACCAACTAGCATTTTAGTTGCATAAGATGAATCCACACCTTACCTTCCATCAAGGAAAAAGTGATCCAATGTCATGATTTTCAAGGTGAAGTGTCAACCTGATGTGTAGTTAGAAGCTACGATTCAACCAACAATGGCTTTTGTCTTCCAAAGGTTAGGCACAAAGTGAAGCTCAATATTTGATCAACTTGCCCCACTCCCGAGGAAGAGAAACCTAAAGAAATTCTAGACATATGCATGGATGAAAGGGAATCTACCTTGACTATCATAACCAAAGGGAAGGTTGCTGGAGTTTTCAGTCAACTTGGGAAGCTTGCCCCTCTAATAAAGTCAATTATTACCATTCTCATATTTAATTCCTTCACCCTATTGAATATCTTGGAGAAGGGTAAAAGCAAGTCGAAAGGAACACAGCAGGAAGAAAGTCTCACCTTAAGAATGTAGCTAAAAGGAGAATAACTAGGAAAAACAAGAAGAACCATTATATAGGCAAAACAAGAAGAACTATTATAAGACTACAACCAAGCATGAAATTTCATGAAGAAAAATCGTTCACACTATTAGAGTTATTTCTCATTATGACTCCAATAAGGATTGCTCCTCAATAGGCCAAATGCCAAAAAATGACTGTGTGAACAAGGTTGTACATAAGGAAGTTTCGAAAGTAGGAACCCTTGTGAGTCAATCCTTATATCACACTAGAGAGAAAGTGTAGCTACTCACTCTATGAGTAGGCTCCTAAATAAGGCAACCCAACTGGTGGGAGAGTTTAACCTCGACCTAAAACATACAAAATCAAGGCTTGGTTCTCAAGACATGAACTATTATATTCTAACAAAAGCCTTAGTCATCATTGTATGTTCTAGCGGGGGAATAACTATAAAGGCACTTCGAGAATAGCTAAGACAACAAGAGAAAGAGAAGGACAAATCTCAGAGGAAACCCATGGAGTTGATAGAGGTAATGATACAAATGAGACAAAAGCTCCACAAGTTGAGCAGTTACAACAACCATCTTAGGAAGCTGCAAGGGCGGCCCTAAACACATCTCTCGTAGATGAGATCCATGAAAATATAGGCCCTTCACATGCACCTTCTCCACTAGCAAAGGATACCCAATCACTAGTCTCAGCGATTTTTAGTAACATGGAGCTATCACCATACATACAACAAGTGAAATAAGTGGTGGCAACACAGCTAAGATAGGAAAGTGATATGGGTAGGATAAATGATATAACCAAGCCATACCAAAGTCATTATGACCAAGTACTATATCCAAATGGCTATACAGTGCCTAAATTCAAACAAGTTAATAGCATTGATAACCCTAAACAACATATAGTTTACTTTGTAATTTTGTGTGGAGATTCAAATAATAACCCCTCATTATTACTTTATCAATTCTCAGCAAGCTTAAATGGGGTAGTATTTGAATGATATGCTACTTTACAATTAGAATCTTTACAAACCTGGTCTCAAATGAAAGAGACCTTTTGACTTAGGTTTGGAGGAGTTAGTGATAAGGTGACCATTGCAAACCTCGTCTCAACACCAAAGTGTGATAATGAATTAGTGTCAGATTACATCACATAATGAAAAAACTTTAGTATTAGATGTGAACAATTCATAAACCAACTTGAGGCACCCCACATAAGGAAGAATTGGATGATATCCTACCTAAGTGCATCCACACTTTCTAAGACCTTATTGTACATATCAAGAAGTTGAAGAGGATTGGCCTACCAGCCTTAGCTACTTTACACAATTTGAAAATAAAGAAAAAAAAATCCAAAGTGAGAGGAGCCCTCTAAAATGTGAGCTTAATATTCATGACAAATGAACATAAAAAGCTACAAACCCACCATGAGTGGAGTTGCCCCTCAAAAATTACCAACTCTCAAAGGATATGGGGAGGTACAACCATCAAACAATTTCCAATGGAGGCTTAGGAAAAAATATTCATTTAAGAGAGAGAGAAAGTAGGTAAAATCTTTCAAGATACCCTAAATTAGGCCTCCAGTTGCTAAAATGCAAAAGGCCAAATGAAGATAATAAAATAGATCATCCAAATTATTATCCTTACCATAGAGTCTTGGTCATACTATTAAAAACTATTATGTGTTCAAGGATTGGATCAAGAAAGCAATATCAAGAGGGTAAACTAACTCTCTCAAAGTCAACCTTATTTGATTCACCTACTGGACACATTAATCATATCACTGTGCTTGAGGCACATGAGCCACTTATTGGACTCCTCTTAGGGGAGCAAGAACAATATACAATAAGAGCACTTGTTGGATATCTATATCTCTAAAAGATTGAAGAAGCTAATAAAGAAGATGGCTACCTGAAAATCTTGGGATGGTAGTAAGAAAAATATTATTAGAATAAGCTTCCCCACTTACTCAAAACATCAAAAAGAAAGAACAAGAATAAGAAAAAGAAGTTGGTTCAACCCAAGGGATACACCACTAGGATATCGGCTATTTAAGAGAACATTGATGCCTTGCAAGAATATATCTAAGGAGAAAGAAATCAAGTACCTCTCAGGAAATTATTTCCTAATGAACTTAGAGCTTAGCTCGAGGTCTCTGACACTACTAAGGACAAGGAAGAACCCCTAGTGATAATGTGAACTACCATTATTACTATTGAAAGCTCATAGCCAAGCCAATTATGAGAGTCATTGCATCATTCTAATGATAACAAATTTAAAAGAGCAAGGCAAACTTGTCAAGCATATTATTGATGAAATAGAGATTCCCATAGGTCTTCCCATGAGTCTTCCAATAGACTATTATCAAGATGACTATGTCAAAGAGTGGCTCACTTACAAATATGACTATGACATGATCAAACTATGACTAGATACTGTATAGGACCTAACTATAACTAATATGAAGTATGTCAAAGTACAAATGTAAGTGATAAATGAAAGAATGTAAGTCATGATTGTCCATATGGAGAACATGTCAAATGTGGCTAACATAGATGGAAATTGAGAAGATGGAAAGAATGATAGAAGAGAAGGCAAAGACACATAGATGGCCTTGCATAAATGGCATGAAATCACTACTAACCTATCTAGAGACTAGGATAACCATCCACTCATCCACCCTAGAAGCGGATTAAAAAAAATAAATGCTCTTAAGAACAACTAGCCAAGTCTGTTGCTTCTTGTTGCATGGTGACTTATACAAGTGTCACATACATTGATGATCAGCCAGTCTAATATCCATCAAATAACCTAATAGCAAATGATCAACCCATTAGATTTGGTGAAGTCCTAGACCTAGAGCTTATGGAAGGATGTTTTCTACTAACTTTAAAAGAGTTAGATATATAAGACATGGATGATGAATATGATTCTATATCTGAGTTGGAACAACTCTATGATCACTTTAGGAGACCCTATACCAATAAGTGCCAAAAGAAGTAGCAGACATCTTGGGAAAGGATTAAACATGCCAATGCCAGAGCTTGTCCAACTCCTATATTGAGCCAATCCAAACATCCATGAAAGAAATACTCTAAATACAAAGTCCAAAAGAAGGTCATGTCAACTGATGAAATAGAAGGGTTCATCTAAAGGTTTTCTAAAGATATCTTAACTAGGAAAACCCATTTACTTAATTTTGATATTGAATGAGATGAGTATTAGTCAGTAATATCCTTAAAAGGCATTCAAAAAACTATTAACCAAGGGAAAGGGCCCACTTTTTCTTGCCACAAGATTAGCTTTAGTAGTAACTCTGAAAAAAATCTTGTTAGTCTCAAGATGCCAAAAGCCAACTAAGGAATGTAAACCAATTGCAGATTATGGGTGATAAAGTTTTACCCACTAGAAAAGTCTTAATGCTTAGAGACAAAAATATTTCTAAATACAAGGACAAAGAAAAAGAATTTTAGATAAATGAGGACACAGAGCTTTCACAAGTTGAACCTGTGCCTAAGAAGGTGGAGTACAATATAGTAGCTTACCTTAAGAAAATGTTTTCATATTAAGTGTGTTTGATATCCTAATGATGTCCTAAGAACTTAGCGATATAGTAGTGCACATCTTGCAAAATCCAATTGATTATCAGACATACTTTATAGAGAAAAATATAAAAAAGCCTTTATATGCCTTTTCAACTCCCACCATCATTTTCATAAATGATGACTTACTACTAGGGATGGCATACCACAAAGCCCATTATATGTCACTGGAAATAGTGATATGATTAAAATCAATCATATCCTTATTGACCAAGCTCTCCAATTAATTTGATGACTCTCCATACTTTACAGTCTCTAGCTTTGGATATGTGCTACCTATCATCCAAAATTATAACCATCCAAAGGTTTAACCAAAATAGCTAAAGAGCTTTTAGAGCCATAACTATATCCCTGAAGATAGACAGATTAATAACTGATGTGAAGTTCTATATGATCGACACTAATATATCATACAAAGTACTATTAGGATTGCCATGATTACATAAAAATAAAGTAGTATTATCAACCCTACAATGGTACCTCAAATACTTTAAAGATAGTGAAGAACATCAAATTGATAGAGATATACATCATTTTAATATTGACAAGATACATTATGATGATAAAAAATATTATTAAAGATCCCATGCTAATAAAAGGTTTGTTTCTATCATTCAAGTAAATAAGAAGATAGTTAGAACGATATTCGGCCCTCCTTATCTAACGAGCAATACAGGGTCTTTAGATAAAAAAAGCCCCACAATTCTATCTAGGTGGCTATTCCTCTAATGAAGATAATAATAAAGGTGTAAAAGAAAATACTCTCCTTGTTACGAAGGTCCCAAATGGCTTACTTAAGCCAGTAGACGAGCTAAACACTATTATTGTAGAGAAATTAACAACTGTTTATATTATCCCATGACATAAGGGAGAAAAGGAAATATTATTCTATAAAATAATTCCCTTTCTCCAGAGCATGTATGAAATTCTAAAAACTGAAGATTCAGAAGATGATGATGACTATCAACTAGTAATCATACTTAAATATTTTTGAGATAAGCTTCGTCAAATAATAAAAAAAATCTGAATGTATTTTTTAACAAACAAAAGAAGAAAATTATTTCTTCAAAAATTTATGGGGCCCACCTAAAGGGCTTGCTTGTATTCTCTGAAGGAGGAAATAAGAATTTTAAGGGACTAGGCTATATCATGCCAAGTATCCATACCTACCTTATGGATACCATTTGGCCTTTGTCTAATAATAAGAATGATCAAACACCCTTAATACCTTCTGACACATAAATTGCATATATCAAGCCAGTTATAGTTCTCCGAACACTACAAGAAGTGGAATTTCTCAATAAAACTTTATTAGATCCTAAAGACAAGGGAATGATGTAGCAAAATGTCTTCAAAATCAGATGAAGAACCCTTGCCAAGCCCTATTTAATAAAATGAACCACTTGGTGAAGAGGTGATCCTTAAGCCAAAATAAACTCAACCAGAACTCAAAGAAGGGGGGAGAGGAGGAGGGAGAGGGGAGGGGGGGGGGGGGGGGGGGGGGGTGTGGAATCTACAATCGATGAACTAATAGAGATCAACCTAGGTTTGGTAGAGGACCTTGGCTTACCTATATTAGCACACAACTCTCAGAGGAATGTCAAGCCCAATACAAAGAAGTGTTTAAGGAATATATCGACTGCTTTACATGAAGCTACAAGAAATGCCTGGACTAGACCTTGAAATTACAGTCCATAAATTGGGCATTTATCTCAAAATTTCTCTTGTCAAACTAGCACCTAGGAAGATGAAAATTGACCTAGAATAAAAGGTAATAGAAGAGATAAAGAAATTGATCGAAGAAGGTTTCATCAGAGAAGAAAAATATACAGATTAGGTAGCAAGAATTGTGCCAACAAGAAGAAGAATGACCAAGTTTACATTTATATGGACTATAAGGACGTAAATAAAGCATGTCCAAAAAATGATTTTTTACTCGTTGTGATAATCATGATGCATAATATGACTAAGTTCAAACTATTCTCCTTCATAGATGATTTTTCAAGATATAACCAAATCAAAAGGAGGTAACAGATTAGAGAATACTATTTATCAATTGTCTCAAAAATGGAAAACTCACAAAAAATAAATCGACACAAATACAACTCAAGAAGAGGGTCATACATTTTCTACTCATAAATGACACTCTTTATAAGAGGTCTTTTAATCAACTACTTCTACATTTCCTTTTAGACAAACTGGCAAAAAAAGTTATGTACGAAGTGCACTCTAGAATTTGTGAAGCTTATCGATCAAGCTCTAAAATGATGATGAAAATCAAGCGTATGGGCTACTATTGGCCCATGATGGTGGGAGATTGCATCAAATGCACTCGAAATGTCATCTATGACAAATTCATAGTTACTACATTGATTAAAGCCAAACTCTCTACATCTAACAGTATCTTCATGGCCAATTGTGGTATGTAGTATGGATATAATTAGCTTAATTGAGCTACTTTCTTCTAGCGATCACTATTTCATATTGACAATAACCAATTATTTTTCTCGATAGGCAAAAGAAATCCCACAAAAGGAGGTAAAATTTGATACTACTATTTGTTTCTTTTAGAAACATAGCCTATACCATTTTAATGTTCTCTAAAGAATCATTTCTAATAATGGACCATCCTTTAAAATTTTCAAAGTAGGATGATTTGTACATTAGCATAAAATAAATTAGAGATATTTATCCATCTATAACGCAAGAGCAAATGGTCTCACAGAGACATTCAATAAAATCATCTCCAAATACGAAAGAAAGTCATCACGAAAAATAAAATAGATTGGCACTAAAAACTTTTTGAACCATTGTGGGCTTTTCACACCACATATCAAACTCTTACCCATCAACACCTTATGCATTGGTGTTGGGACTAAGGAAAATCTATCATTGGAGGTACAAATTTTCTCTCTCAAGATTATTTTGCAAGAAAAATCACAAAAGAAGATAAAGTTCGTCTTCACCTAAATGAACTAAACTCCTTGAATGAAACAAGGTAGCTAAGAAAAATCTGAAAATATACCGAGCATAAATATTTAGGGCCTACAATAAGATGGCCTAGCTTAGATCTTTTCAAAGAGGAGAGATGGTGTTGGTATTAAGATGACCCATAATCGCAAATCGAAGTAAGAAAGATAATTTTAAGCCTAAATAGGAAGGTCCTTATATCAACGAAAGAGTATTCGAAGGAGGATCCTACTAATTGATTGATGATAAAGGGAAAATACCCATGCCACTAATCAATGCCCCCTTCCTAAAGAGGTATTACATATAAGCCTTAGAGGACAACAAAGAAAAGGAAAAATAAGTGTTTTTTTATCTATGAAAAACTATTTGGCCTTCTTAAAAAATGCTAGTCAAGTATTCACTTCATTCCTCTCGAGGTAAAACACGTACGTGAAACCCCATATAACAAACTAAGTCCAATTACATGTGACAAATTAAGTTCACTTTCATGTGGCATATCAAGTCCACTTTTATATGGTGAATCAAATCCACTCTCACATTGCCAATCAAGTTCATTTTTATATGACAAATTAAATCTATTTTTATGTAAAAATTCAAGCCCACTCCCACACGATAAATTTAATCTACTTTCACATAGTGATCAAGCTAACTTTTATGTACAAAACCAAGTCCACTCTCACATGGTGCATTACATTTATTTTCATATGGTACATCAAGTCCACTTTCACGTGATGAATCGAGTTCATTGTCACATGCTAAATCAAGTCAGCTTTCATATATAAAATAAAGTCCACACCCATGTCACAAATCAAGTTAATTTTTATGTGACAAATCAAATCCACTCTCACATGATAAATTAAGTCCACTCTCATGTCATGCATCAAGTTAATTTTCACACGACAAATTAAGTCTACTCTCATGTGATGAATTAAGTCCATTTTTACATGGTGAACTAAATCTATTTTTACATGACAAATGAAGACTATCTTCATATGACAAATTAAGTATACTTTCATATGGCGAATCAAATCCACCTTCACGTAGTAAATTAAATATACTTTCATGTCATAGATCAAGTCTATTGACAAGTGGCAAATTAATTCTACTTACATATGGCATATCAAATCTACTCTTACATAACAAAAATAGTTAACTCTCGAAGTATTGACATAGGAGTTAAATACTTGAAAATCATTCACACCCTCGTTTCTAGTTAGAACTTGTGAAGAAGATGTGAAAGGCACTTTATTTACGTGTTTTTTATTAAAATCATATTTTATAGAAATTTGACTAAAATCAATGATTAGATGTCACTAAATTATGGTTCAAATATGAGTTTTAGTTGGACATAAATCATGATCGAATTTGACCAAACAATAAGCTCTATTTGAACTTGAATTGTTAGAAAAATTGGCTCAAATTGAAATTCAGTCTGAATAGGCTAAGTGGATTAGATAGTTGGACAAAAATTAGACCTAAAGTTTACAAAAAATATAGGCTAAAACAAAAAAAAATAAAATTTTTATAAATAAATTCCTAAACCAAATAAATTTTTGTAAATATATCCATGACCAGATTTTTCATAGTAGTAGATCCCCAGGATAAAAAATTTTACAAAAATGTCCATAAAACTCTTCAAATAGAAAACTAATTTATGCAAAAGCTAGAGTTTGTGAATCAATCCCTCAAAAATTAATAACTACAAATTAATTTTTATAAAATTTAGGATTTTTCAAGTAAACACTTCAAAAATTATATTCACAAATAAATTTATGAGATTTTTACCTTTTGCAAATAAACCCTTTATAAAATATTAAATTATAAATTTAATATTCATAGATTTATGAATAAGTTCCTAAAATTTTTTTCTATAAATAAGTCTAAAATTCATTCTTTTGTACATCAAATCTTATAAAAATAGACCCCAAAAGTTTTTAAACCTTATAGATAGGCCCACTAAATTTATAGAATGAGAAATTAGTCTATATATTTCTAAAAAAATTTTCATACTCCCCTTATAAAATTGATATTGTGATGAAATACCGACTCCATCCATAACAAACATCATCCTTATCTGATTCAAACAAATCCTTATCTAGAGTAGATAACATCTACAGCCACATTATCATAATTCAAAGTTCAAAATTGAGAGTGATTCAATTTGATCTCTTCAAATCATGTAAAATCTTGCAAAAATCAAAAGGAAAAAAAGTTTAGTGTTTGAAAATCAATGAGAACTGATGAAGGGGAATTGGAGACAAAGGTGAAAGAAGAGATCGAGGATTGGCTGAAGATCAGAAAGATTTGAACTTAGGAAAATTCAGCCAGAGAACAAATTAGAGACCTTTTCTTCTTCTATATATATTTTTTAATCTCTGTCACACACACCCCTCTTTGCTCTCTGCTTCTATGAGGTCACCCATTGTTAGCCTCCTCAGTGTGCCATTTTATGCAGCCACCTCCAAATCTCCACGTGATCGTCGACCCATTTACCCAAATTGCCACTTTCCCAGCAATATATTCTCTTGCCTTATCGAACATGCACTTATCGCCAATTGCCCATACCCTCGTGACCTGTGCGATGAATGTACTGCTGATGCTGATTGACGTCATGCTTGAGCCACCTGCGTGGCTATGTGCCTACTGCCTCCCCGTTGAGCTAGCCACCACTCCGACGACCCTTGCTCGTCTTCGCCCACCCCCCTTTCAGCTCCTATGGACCTCTAATCATGCCCAACTAGAAGCCGATCGAACTCTTATAATACCCAGCTCCTCCACCACTTCAGCAACCCTTGCACACCTCCGCACAACAGCATCAGCCTTCAGCCCTATGTGCCCAAACCTCTAGTCCTTTGGCTTTCAACATTCCATGCCTGTACCTTCGCATAACCACCGTTTCACCACCGAGAGCTAGTGCCTCTCGCTCCACACCCCACCCCCCACCCCCCTCTTCTCTATCACTAGCATCACCAGTAGAAGGCCGGATGTTGGCCGTGAGATGGAGAGGAAGGTCCCAGTGAGGAGTCGAAGGTGTGGGTGAAGAAGAAACAAGAGAGAAAGAGAAAGGATTGGAGAAGGAGGAGTTGAAAAGTAAAATAAAAAAATTAAAAAAATATAAGAAACAAGGTTGTAGAAAAAGGAAAAGAACAAAAAGAATATATACACACACACCTCAACTTGATTTATACGCCTCTAGATTTCAATTTAGGCACAACCTGCAGACATAGAATTATCTAACAGATTCATTCGAAAATCAATTCAGACCTAGAGACAGTCCACAGACTTGTTTGAGAGTCATTCAGATTTAAGGTCAAGCCATGGGCTCGATCGAAAGTCATTTAGATATAGGGCCAGTCCGTAGGCTTACTCAAAAGTCATTCATACCTAGAATAAGCTTGTGGATTTGTTCGAAGGTTAATTTAGATTAAAAAATAGCCCACGAACTCACCTACAAATCATTTAGACATAGGGTTATCTCGTGGACTCACCAAAAAGTTAATTTTGACCTAAGACAAGCCCATGGGCTAGTTTGAAAATTAATTCAGATGTAGGGCTATCCCATTGTTTCTCCAAAAGTCATTCTAATTGATAGAAAGCTTGAGGGCTCTCTAATCAATTAAATCAAATTAATTAAAATAAATTAATTAAAATAATTGACTTAATAAGATTAAAGTTAAGCTAATTTGGTTAAAATAAGTAAATTGATATATTCGAATAGACCATCAAATGGATGTAAATTGATTTAACAAAATAATAAACTAGATTTTAGATTAAAATTGTCCAAGATCCAAATTGAGTCAACTCAAATCAGATTAGGTCCAATTTAGACTTAATCTAAATTGAACTCAAATTGAGTCAAAACAAATCATATCGGATTAGACCCAATCCTAATTGAGTTTAAATCAAGTTAATACAAATCAAATTAGTTTAGGTCCAACCCCAATCGACTTTAAATTAGGACAACCTAAACTAAATCAAATTAGATCCAATCCCAATCGGGTTCAAATTGAGTCAACCCAAATCAAATTGGTTTATGCTCAACCCCAATCGAGTTCAGATTAAATTAATCCAAATTATATCAATTTAGATCCAACCCTAATTAGGTTGTAATTGAGTCAAACAAAATCAAACCAAGTTCAAACTAGAGCTTAATTGTGTCAAATGAAGTTCAAACTAAATTCTGATTGGGTCAAATCAAGTTAGAAATAAACCTCATTTGGGTTAAATTAAGTTTGAACCAAACCCTAATTAGGTCAAACTAAGTTCAAGTTAAAGTCAGGATCACATCAAATAAATATTAAATCAGGTCCAAATCTAAGTCAAAATTAAATTAGGCTCAAATCTAAATTAAATGCAAATTAGGCCCAAACATAAACTAACACTAGAGCAGGCCTAAGTTAGAACCAAAGTAGATTTAGATCAAGTTGAACCTTAACCAACTTGGTTCAAACCCGAACCTAATGATGGTCTAACATAGATCAAACCCAAATTCATTAAAGATCAAACTTGAACCTAATGAGGGTCTAACATGGTTTGAATCCTAATGCATCAAGGGATTGAACCCAAACCTAATAAGAGATGGAACCCGAATCCAATAAGGGTATGACATAATTCGAACCCAAACTTATTACGAGGTTGAACCCAAACCCAATCATGTTTAGGTCCAAGGTCCAGTAAGGATCCAATAACCAAATTAAGGCTGAATCTAAGATCATTAAAGATTTAATAGGAATCTATTAAGAATTCAATAAGAATCTAATTAGGGTTGGATCCAAGATCTATTAAGGATTCAATAAAAATCATAAAAAGCTGGATTTGAGATCCATTAAGGATCCAATAAGAACCTATTAAGCAATGGATTCAATATTCATTAAGAATCTAATAAGAACTTATTAAGGGTTACGTCCAAAATCAATTAAGGATCTAATAAGAATCCAAAAGGAGTTGGATCCAAAATCCATTCAGGATCCAATAAGATACAAATAAAAGTTGAATCCAAGATCTATTAAGAATCAAGTTCAAGATCCAATGGAAATTCAACATAAGGTCAAACTTGACTCAAATTAAATTAAATTAGAGTTAAACCAAAATCAAGTTTGAATCTGAAATTTGAACTAAAACTAAGTCCAAACATTGAATAAAATCAAATTAGATTTAAAATAAAATTAAGTTTGAATATCAAATTGAATCAAATTAAACTTAAACCAAAATTAAGTTTGAATCAAATCAAACTCAAATCAAATGTAGTTAGCCGACAATAAGCATAAAGCCATCCATACCTCAAATTCAATCAACAACAAACTAAAAAAAATATAGATTGTTAAATTTGGTTAGTACAAGCCAAAGTTGCTAACCGTTCTCTCAAAATAAATCGAACTATGACAAGTTTGAACTCACTCAGTCAGTCCATCAAATATCATATTCAAAAGAAATAAACTGACATAAGTACAAAGACATCAATAACACTTTAAAGTTAATCAACAACAAACTCAAAAGCTATCGATTATCAAATTTAGAATAATTAGCGTAAGCTGAAGCCACTAATTGTTCTTCCAAATCAAAGATCAAAAGACGTCAACCAGCAACAAGTAGAATGTCATCGATAATATTTCAAACTCTGATGGGGTCAACTGACACAAACCAAGGTGGTCAACCACAATATAAAATCAAGCAAAGTTATTAGTATCCACCAACATTCAAACAGAGCATCTATTTGAGTTAAATTTCACTCAACCAAGTGTTTGAGTCAATTTTGACTGAAAGTCAAATTTAATCAAATTTATTAAATTGAATGCCACTATATTGTGACCCAAATGTGAGGCTCAATTGGATTGAAATCACAATCAAATTTGATCGAAAATTACGTTTAATTTGGATTTGGATCATTGAGAAATTTGACCGAGACGCATATGCCATAAGTGGGTCATATCAGAAGAAGAAGCCTAAGAAATTACTGCTCCACGTTCAACGATTTTTCTTACTAACTCATACAAATTTTTATATTTTAGTCCCTTCATCGCTATCAATGAGCCTTTAGCAACCTTAAGAACTCCACCTTCAGCAGAATACTTATAACCAGTAGAATCCAAAGCACCCAAAGAGATCAAATTCTTTTTCAAATAAGGAACATGTCTAACGTCAGTAAGAGTTCTAATAATGTTATCAAACATCTTAATTTTGATTGTTCCAATTTCAATAATTTTGCATAGATTGTTATTACCTGTCAAAATTAAACCACCATCATAGGACTTGTAGTCTTCAAACCAATCCTTATTAGGACACATGTGGTAAGAATAACTAGAATCAAGAATCCAAGTATCATGGTAATGATCAAAATTAGAACTAATCGAGAGAACATTACCAAAATCATCATTAGAAGTCCCTTTAACAACTGACACTTATTCTTTGGCTTACTTTTTAGATTGAGATTCTCTTTCTTTCTTTATTTTGAGCTTCCAACACTCTTTAATTACATGTCTCATCTTCTTATAATACCTGCAATTTACTTCTTTGAATTTGGATCCAGAATGACCTATTTTTGATCTTTCTTTGGTACGACCTCTAATAATCAATCCTCTAACAATCATTCCCTACAATTTTTTTTTAAATATTCATTAGATAGAAGGGTAGCAAAAATATCATCAAATTTCAAATCCTTATGATTTTTTCTTCATCTTCAATTTTAACATCAATGTTTAACAATTGAGATATTAGTTTATTGAAAGTATTAAGATGATCAACTATATTCGTACCTTCCTAATATAATTAAAACTCTGCAGAAAATTCGGATTCGAGACACGATTAAGCCAAAATGTTGACTTACTCATGTGATATTATATATTTATTTTAGGTGACGGAGTTCATACTTGAATAACATTGGACAACATTAGCGAGGGCTAGCAGTATTGCTTATCCTAGGTTTATCTTAAAACTAAAATTGTGGGTCGTAATCATGACTATTCATATTTTGATTATCAGTTTCATTGTGTTATGTTTGTTTAATCTTATCCTAGTCCAATCAAGAATCCTATATTTGTATTATTAGCCTAGTGATGGGTGGTAATGGGGTGTGATAACTTTTATGGTATTAGAGTTAGGTTTAAGGATCTATGGAAATGGGAAAACCTTAATTATGTGATATGGATTTTATTACTTTTGGCTGAACATAATATGCATATATGAGTTTTTCCTTCTATGAGTATCATGATGAGGGGATGTGGGTAGCATGGGGGATGTGGGCTCGTGGTGGATGGGCTCAATGAGGAGGTTATAGGCCAGCCTTTGACCTAGCTCATGTTCCTCGTCAAATAATGTTTGAGACTCTAGCTCATCCAATAGAGATTCCAAATCTAGCAAAGATTCTAGATCCACCAGAGAATTTGAGTGCATCAGATAACCCTGAGGCTCAAGAGATTCCAACAGCATAAGGTGGGCCTTGCTCGAAGTTGTAATGTAGTTACTCCAGCAAGCGAGCCTAGCTGCCAATAATGCTAATGCCAATGCAAAGCTCACACAATTCATGAATTTGTCATCGGTAGCATTTGGAGGAAAATATGGTGTCATTGCAATAGATAATTGACTTCACAAGATTAAGTCTAAATTGGACCTGATCTGATTTGAGTTGACTCAATTTGGATCTTGGACAATTTTAATCTAAAATCTAGTTTATTATTTTGTTAAATCAATTTACATCCATTTGATGGTCTATTCGAATATATCAATTTACTTATTTTAACCAAATTAGCTTAACTTTAATCTTATTAAGTCAATTATTTTAATTAATTTATTTTAATTAATTTGATTTAATTGATTAGAGAGCCCTCAAGCTTTCTATCAATTAGAATGACTTTTGGAGAAACAATGGGATAGCCCTACATCTGAATTAATTTTCAAACTAGCCCATGGGCTTGTCTTAGGTCAAAATTAACTTTTTGGTGAGTCCACGAGATAACCCTATGTCTAAATGATTTGTAGGTGAGTTCGTGGGCTATTTTTTAATCTAAATTAACCTTCGAACAAATCCACAAGCTTATTCTAGGTATGAATGACTTTTGAGTAAGCCTACGGACTGGCCCTATATCTAAATGACTTTCGATCGAGCCCATGGCTTGACCTTAAATCTGAATGACTCTCAAATAAGTCTGTGGACTGTCTCTAGGTCTGAATTGATTTTCGAATGAATCTGTCAGATAATTCTATGTCTGCAGGTTGTGCCTAAATTGAAATCTAGAGGCGTATAAATCAAGTTGAGGTGTGTGTGTATATATTCTTTTTGTTCTTTTCCTTTTTCTACAACCTCGTTTCTTGTATTTTTTTAATTTTTTTATTTTACTTTTCAAATCCTCCTTCTCCAATCCTTTCTCTTTCTCTCTTGTTTCTTCTTCACCCACACCTTCGACTCCTCACTGGGACCTTCCTCTCCATCTCACGGCCAACATCCGGCCTTCTACTGGTGATGCTAGTGATAGAGAAGAGGGGGGTGGGGGGTGGGGTGTGGAGCGAGAGGCACTAGCTCTCGGTGGTGAAACGGTGGTTATGCGAAGGTACAGGCATGGAATGTTGAAAGCCAAAGGACTAGAGGTTTGGGCACATAGGGCTGAAGGCTGATGCTGTTGTGCGGAGGTGTGCAAGGGTTGCTGAAGTGGTGGAGGAGCTGGGTATTATAAGAGTTCGATCGGCTTCTAGTTGGGCATGATTAGAGGTCCATAGGAGCTGAAAGGGGGGTGGGCGAAGACGAGCAAGGGTCGTCGGAGTGGTGGCTAGCTCAACGGGGAGGCAGTAGGCACATAGCCACGCAGGTGGCTCAAGCATGACGTCAATCAGCATCAGCAGTACATTCATCGCACAGGTCACGAGGGTATGGGCAATTGGCGATAAGTGCATGTTCGATAAGGCAAGAGAATATATTGCTGGGAAAGTGGCAATTTGGGTAAATGGGTCGACGATCACGTGGAGATTTGGAGGTGGCTGCATAAAATGGCACACTGAGGAGGCTAACAATGGGTGACCTCATAGAAGCAGAGAGCAAAGAGGGGTGTGTGTGACAGAGATTAAAAAATATATATAGAAGAAGAAAAGGTCTCTAATTTGTTCTCTGGCTGAATTTTCCTAAGTTCAAATCTTTCTGATCTTCAGCCAATCCTCGATCTCTTCTTTCACCTTTGTCTCCAATTCCCCTTCATCAGTTCTCATTGATTTTCAAACACTAAACTTTTTTTCCTTTTGATTTTTGCAAGATTTTACATGATTTGAAGAGATCAAATTGAATCACTCTCAATTTTGAACTTTGAATTATGATAATGTGGCTGTAGATGTTATCTACTCTAGATAAGGATTTGTTTGAATCAGATAAGGATGATGTTTGTTATGGATGGAGTCGGTATTTCATCACAATATCAATTTTATAAGGGGAGTATGAAAATTTTTTTAGAAATATATAGACTAATTTCTCATTCTATAAATTTAGTGGGCCTATCTATAAGGTTTAAAAACTTTTGGGGTCTATTTTTATAAGATTTGATGTACAAAAGAATGAATTTTAGACTTATTTATAGAAAAAAATTTTAGGAACTTATTCATAAATCTATGAATATTAAATTTATAATTTAATATTTTATAAAGGGTTTATTTGCAAAAGGTAAAAATCTCATAAATTTATTTGTGAATATAATTTTTGAAGTGTTTACTTGAAAAATCCTAAATTTTATAAAAATTAATTTGTAGTTATTAATTTTTGAGGGATTGATTCACAAACTCTAGCTTTTGCATAAATTAGTTTTCTATTTGAAGAGTTTTATGGACATTTTTGTAAAATTTTTTATCCTGGGGATCTACTACTATGAAAAATCTGGTCATGGATATATTTACAAAAATTTATTTGGTTTAGGAATTTATTTATAAAAATTTTATTTTTTTTTGTTTTAGCCTATATTTTTTGTAAACTTTAGGTCTAATTTTTGTCCAACTATCTAATCCACTTAGCCTATTCAGACTGAATTTCAATTTGAGCCAATTTTTCTAACAATTCAAGTTCAAATAGAGCTTATTGTTTGGTCAAATTCGATCATGATTTATGTCCAACTAAAACTCATATTTGAACCATAATTTAGTGACATCTAATCATTGATTTTAGTCAAATTTCTATAAAATATGATTTTAATAAAAAACACGTAAATAAAGTGCCTTTCACATCTTCTTCACAAGTTCTAACTAGAAACGAGGGTGTGAATGATTTTCAAGTATTTAACTCCTATGTCAATACTTCGAGAGTTAACTATTTTTGTTATGTAAGAGTAGATTTGATATGCCATATGTAAGTAGAATTAATTTGCCACTTGTCAATAGACTTGATCTATGACATGAAAGTATATTTAATTTACTACGTGAAGGTGGATTTGATTCGCCATATGAAAGTATACTTAATTTGTCATATGAAAATAGTCTTCATTTGTCATGTAAAAATAGATTTAGTTCACCATGTAAAAGTGGACTTAATTCATCACATGAGAGTAGACTTAATTTGTCGTGTGAAAATTACCTTGATGCATGACATGAGAGTGGACTTAATTTATCATGTGAGAGTGGATTTGATTTGTCACATAAAAATTAACTTGATTTGTGACATGGGTGTGGACTTTATTTTATATATGAAAGCTGACTTGATTTAGCATGTGACAATGAACTCGATTCATCACGTGAAAGTGGACTTGATGTACCATATGAAAATAAATGTAATGCACCATGTGAGAGTGGACTTGGTTTTGTACATAAAAGTTAGCTTGATCACTATGTGAAAGTAGATTAAATTTATCGTGTGGGAGTGGGATTGAATTTTTACATAAAAATAGATTTAATTTGTCATATAAAAATGAACTTGATTGGCAATGTGAGAGTGAATTTGATTCACCATATAAAAGTGGACTTGATATGCCACATGAAAGTGAACTTAATTTGTCACATGTAATTAGACTTAGTTTGTTATATGGGGTTTCACGTACGTGTTTTACCTCGAGAGGAATGAAGTGGATACTTGAATGAAGAGATGGATTTCCTTCAAAAGAACCATACTTGGGATTTGGTGAAATTACCAGAAGGTAAAAGAGCAATTGATTACAAGTGGGTATTTCGAAAGAAAGATGATTCCTCTGAGATAGATGGTGTTATATTCAAGGCTCATTTAGTTACAAAAAGATATTCACAAAAGGAGGGTGTTGACTTTAATGAAATTTTCTCTCCTGTGATTAAATACACATCTATTCATTTTCTACTTGCTTTAGTTGATTTTCATAATTTTGAGTTAGAATAGCTTGATGTCAAAACTATTTTTCTGCATGGAGAATTAGAAGAACATATTTTTATGCAACAGCTTGAAGGATTCATCCAAGAAGGCAAAAAAAATTTTATCTGCAAGTTGAACAAATCACTTTATAATTTGAAACAGTTTTCAAGACAATGGTATAAAAAGTTTGACAGTTTTATGCTGGGACAAAATTTCATCCATTGCAAATATGATTATTGTGCTTATTTTAAGATGCATGCCAATAACTCATTTATTATATTGCTTCTTTTTGTTGATGATATGTTTATCGCTACTCAAGACATTTCTCTACTCAATGATCTAAAGTTTAAAATGAAAAAGAAATTTGAGATGAAAGATTTAGGTGCTGTAAGGAAGATTCTCGTTATGGAAATTGATCAAGATCAAAAGCATGAAAAATTATGCCTCAAACAGAGCTAATATCTCAAGAAGATTATTTCTTGTTTTTACATGCATAATTCAAAACCCGTCAGTACTCCTTTGGCATCTCACTTCAAGCTTTCAGTTTAACTATATCTTTCTACAGATGAGGAGTATGCATACATGGAAAACATCTCATTTTCAAGTGCTGTGGGAAGTCTTATATATGCTATGGTATGCACAAGACCTGATATTGCACAAGCAATTAGCGTTATTAGTTATTACATGACAAATCCAAGAAAAGAGCATTAGCAGGTTATTAAGTGGCTATTAAAATATATCAAATGTACTCTTAATATTGGCTTATGTTTCGACAAGAACACAATTCAAGAGACCAAAATTATTGGCTACATCAATTCAGACTATGCTGGAGACCTTGACCGACAACGATCCCTTACTGATTATCTTTACACTCTTTGTGGAGGATCTATTAGTTGGAGGTGTACCTTACAGTCAACTGTAGCATTATCTACAATAAATTTTGAGTATATGGCAGCTACAGAAGCCATAAAAGAAGTTTTATGGCTAAAAGGATTGGTAAGTGAAGTTGATTTTTCTCAAAATATTCTTCCTATCTTTTGCGACAGTCAGAGCATCATACACTTTATGAAGAACCAAATGTACCACACCAGATCAAAGCATATAGATGTCTGATTTCACTTTATTCGGGACATTATTGAATATGGCGATATTTCTTTACAAAAGATTCATACATCAAAAAATCCTACAGATATGTTAACGAAGGTGATTTCGATTAACAAGTTCAAGCTCTATTTAAACATGATCAATGTTCAAGGTTGTTGATCCTGTCCCATGAGATAATGACAAAGACATCTATTGAAGATTCAAAGAATAAGAGGATTCAAGAAAATGTGGAGATTATTGGCTTAATCGTGTCTCGAATCTGGATTTTCTGGAGAGTCTTAATTATATTATAAAGTAATTTAGTGGGTCTAATCTTTATCTGAATTTATTTTCTACTAAAAGACTTAAATTAGTAGAAGTCTTATTTGAGTCAGTCTTCTACTTTGACTCAAACACAGTTAGGTTACATCTATAAGTACTCTATTCATGTAAGGCTACTTAGTCTTTTGTAAGAGTTGATGATATTGAAGTTTTGCCTACATTGTTGTAATCTTCTTTTCCTCTTCTCATTAATATAATATCCTCTAAATTGTCTTCACCACATAAATATTTTATGTGCTATTTTTTCTTCTTTTTTGTTCTTCTTCTACATCGTGAATTATGGTGGATATCGATATTTAGCGCTACAAGATACTCAGTAGGTAACCCCTTACCCTCATTATGATAGAATAATATATAGAATAATTGATTATGATAAGAAAGAAGACATCATCAACTGAGAGAAAAGTATCATTTAAGGAATAAATAACCAAATAACTAAGTAATCAAATAAATGAATAACCATAAGATCAAGCATCTAGGAAACCAACAATGTAGTTCGGGAGAGATATGTGGCAATCGAACCATCTCAGGATAAACCCCAATTCTAACATGTGTGTACTCTCAAAAACCCTCAAGACCTTTATCTACCTATACTCTCCACAAGTGGTGAGTGGTATCCACTCACCACATTAAGCATGTCTTTTACACCCTTAGAGATTAGTAGTCATCACATCTAACAACCTTCTAATCTTATAAGAAAATCACCCCACCAGTACTGACCTACCTATCCTTGGGAATAGGGTAATCCTAGGAATCAAATCAACCACTCAACAACTACCGATAACTGTAGAGAATATTCAAAGAAAAGCTACCAACATCTAAAAAAGTATTTAATAAAAATAAATATACAAAAGGCAAATTTCAGATGTTTCAAACTCAAAAATATATTTCACCCACAAAGACGAATCCATCATATTCTAAATCATTGAATTCGGAGTTCAAATGAAAGAGTTATGGACAATTAAATATTAATTATATATTTCAACCCCTAAAATAAATATAATTATAATTTAATCCTTTCTATGTCATCCAAGTAAGAATATAAAGGGTAACTTTACAAAAAACCCCTGAATCATTCTAATTTGCAATCCAATCCTCCAAGTATTTAGTTCAGGTCAATTTGTACTTAAATCGTCAAATTATTCTAATTACTTATTATAATCATTCAAAGTAAACTTTCATATAAATTCTTAATAAATCAAAATTCATGATTTAGTTATTAAGGTTCTCAAAATTGATATTTACTATTATGTGATGCCCTCGACCAAGGGCGATATCGTCCATAAGCGCCAGCAGCCCACTGAACCCCAAGATTTTATTTTTCCTGGTTCTCCAAGAAAAAACCTTGTTGCTATGTTTATAGCAATCATCATATTTAGTTCAGTCTCAACTCCCGCACTTTGTTAATATGGAACTAAAAACTAAATTAGTGCTTAGTCATGAGCCTTTACACCCTACTTACCCACTAGGCCTCATATTTTTTTTCCCCCTTTAGAGACTCAGTGTTCTCATTAAGTTAGCCCATACTAATCTAAAGGTGACACAAAGTGACTCTAATAGCACTATGTAATGTCTTTGATCAAGTACGATATTGTTCCTGGATGCCTACGGTCACCAGTCCACCAGCATCGAGGATTTCATTTTTCCCAACTCCTTGGGAAAAAGGCTTCATTGAGAGGTTTATGATAGTCATCATACTTAGTCCAAACTTAATTTTCGCACTTTGTCGATGTGGGACTAAAGGCCAAACTAGTGCTTAGTCATGGGCCCCTGCGCCCTACTAGCCCACTAGGCCTCATAATAGTAGAATTTTTTATTAGGCTGGTACTAGTTGGCAATTCTCTATTTTGGTAAGGGATGAGTAAGATTGTTATACATGATAGTAGTCGATCTCTCAAGAGTAGAGGACATGCTCCATCATGTGATTAGATGGGATCACTACTTTATCAACAATTAAGTGTATAGTATGACACGATCTTTCCTGGTAATGGTATGATCATAGTTTGATATGACCTTATTTTGTGCGAATATAATCAACTCTATGAGATCGTTAGGGGAGTTCATAGTCACACTCTCTAATTATTAATTATCATGGAAGTGATGATCATACTCTTATTATTATTTTTTTTACTATGAATGTTGACTCTCTTGATTATTGTTGTTGTAGTTATTATTGTTGATGATGATGTTGTTGTTGCTTTTCCCCTTATTTAGGGGACAATAATTCTCTATTGAGAAACCTTGACTAATTTTGTTGATTTTCTTCATTCACAGTGAGTAATCAATGAGTGCTTGTGGCAGTGATAATAACTCTTGTTGGTGTACTCGTGGTTGAAGTCACTATATACTTAAATTATTTTATTTTCCTTATTAGGAGACTGTAGTGAAAAAAAAATCATGTAATAAATAATGAATTGTATTTCTTCTTATGGAGATTATGAGCTTTTTTAGTCTATATCTTTTTGTTAGAGTCATCAGCCTTAACTATATTTATTCTGTAAATTTTATTTTTTTTATATTGTTTACTTATCATTATAATCTAATGTTTGGTACAATGCGGTATGATAGTTACCCTAGATGCTTAGTCTAGCCAAAGTTAGCAACTTAAAATTGGTAAATTTTGTATGTATATTCTTGGGTAGATGACAGTACGATAGTGTCACTAAAATTTGGTAATGTCCATATGTTAAAATGTGACTATGGTGTTGCTTGAGACTCTCGGACTCTACAACCCTGCCAACATTAGCTTGGGAAGTCCAATGATTCACATGTTGAGCTTATGACAAGAAAAATTACAGTGAAGTATGAACTTAAAAATTTTCTAACATGCTATAAAATAAAATCCCATAAAAATCATGTATATATAATTTCACAAGCATCACATGCATGAAAAATAATTTTATCTCAGATAAATAAATAAATGCATACCTGGAGTTTGATAAAGATAAAATCTCCATATACTCTACAAGATTGTTAACTGCTAAGCCATGTAAATGTTCAGCCTTCTTCGTGTAATATATGAATTAAATTGGTTTAAGATAGATCAGCATACGTGAAAAGTTACCAACTTTAATCCTAACTCTAGAGAGAGGAAAGAGAAAACTAAAGATCGGGAGAGAGAGAGAGAGAGAGAGAGAGAGAATGAGCTTGAGGGTATGACTCCCTTTTACATTTCAGCAAAGTAGGACACCCTTCAAAACAAAGCCAAGCAGCACATTATACAATGCTCGGGCTAGGGTTTATGAAACCATAAGTTGATTTATAATGGGATTCCAAATTCTACTACAACTCAAATTCCAACTGGGTTTAAAAACCCTAAATGGTGAGATTCTAATCCCAGTTTTTATAATTGAATTCAAGTCTAATGTAAATTCATCTTGACCACGAACTTTTAGGTTTGTTGGTACCAATCTAATTAGTGTCAAACTTTTTTTATAATCAATCCAAAATTGAAATCCAGTTTCTAATATGATTATTAAATAAGTTAGATTCAATCCGAAAGTAGTCTGGCCAAATAAATTGGGCTTGAATGTTTTTAATATATTCCGATTATATTAAACTCTCTTTTATATAAAATCTCAACCCAATTAGTTATGTGGTCCTAAATTTATAATATACTTAATTTTTTCTTTAAGTATCAAGCATTAAACTTAAATTAAATTCATCTAATCATAAGCCATATTGATTGTTTAAGTAGATTGAGTCAAAAATCCATCTGTAAGGTTATTGATTATATTATCGATTAACAATTGACATGATGTACTTGGCCTAGATCAAATCTCAACAAATAAAATAAAGATGTCAATCATCTAGGAACATGTTGTGATGCTAGATAATTCCCCACATTGTGAAATTACTAGTAATTAACTGTGTATCATGCTCTTTGTTATAATAATATTTTTGTATGATCATGGAAAAATAAAATATTATTAAACTTATAAATGGCACAATATACACTAAGTGATGATTGGCAACAAGACACTAAAATAACTCACTTCAGAACATAATAAAATATAATTTGAAATGTCACTAGGCCAAGATTTAAGTCTTAATCAAATTATGAAACTTGATTTAGATATTCTTCCTTGTCGAGTAGTAGATGACTTATTGATGATTTCATAGAATTTCATCACTAACACAAACCCAATATAAGACTTAATATGATCTATTACTCAGACCATATAGTCAACTATCAAAATATTTAATATAAGTAATAGAAGCATATGAATCTCTAAAAATAAGCATATGCATAAGAAAAATTATATCAATAATCTAATAGTGTATTTTCTAACATGTTCCTGTAGTCAATCAATTAATGTGTAATACACATATAAATATTAGAGGATATCTATATACCATTACTTAAAAAACTTTCACCATTGGATGGTACTCTAACACTACTCAGCCATGTTAATAAGTTGTTCATACTCTTAAGTTGTGAATTGTTTAAGGTATTAAGAACTAATCAGTTCGTTTTCTCATAATTATCCCAACCAATTATTTTGTGATTAAAAAAACACCTAAAAATATCTCACATTAAGCATCACATGTTAATATAAAATATAAAATTATATTAATAAATAATAAATAATATTTATATATATATTAATATTATAATTATTATAAAATTGATTTTGCATTAGTAGTTTTTCAATGCCCCATGGGCATCATTGCCACAAGTAGGGGTGTAAATGAGGCTCGGCTCAGCTTCAAAACTAGTCAATTCAAACTCGGCTCGAGCTCAAGTTGAGCTCAGGACCTCGGCTCAAATATAATTTTCAAAAAATAATTTATTAAATTAATTTTTTATTAATTTATACTAAAATAATTTTTAAAAATTATAAAAATTATAAAAAATCAATAATAATATCACAAATTATAATATTCATAATTTTATAATAAAAAATATTGAACTTAAAAAAATTATAAGTAATGTTACTGATATATATAATTTTAAAAATATGTATATGAAAAAATCATACTAATAAAGTAACACCTAAATATAAAAAACTATATCAACTATAACATCACAATTAAATAATTAAATATATATATTATATATTATATGTTATAAAATTATTTTAAAATTATATTTTTTATATATTAAAAATATAAACGAGATTTCTAAGTAAAATCGAGCGAATTGGGTGCAGCTCAAGCTCGATGAGCTGAGTCAAATTCAAGTTGAGCTCGAGTTGCTCAGGAAATATGAGCTAAATTGACACTTTTAGCCACGAGTTTCATGTTGATAATTCATAGGGGCAAGAATTACTCCGGAGAAAAGCAAATGAGTTCAAGTGAACAAGGTTTGAGAATAGAGTATTGAAGGCAGCCAAGTATACGATGCAATGATTCGATTCACAATTGGACCTCGATCCTGCGTGGGTCATTACTTTGCGATGCTGGAGGCGAAGATTGTGATAAGCATGATTCACCAGAGGATCTGGTCTTCACCCTCTCCGAAGTATAAGCATGCTCCTGCAAACATGATCCCTCACTTTGGTCTTCCCATTGTTATATAACCAATACATGAGAGACAATTTTAGACTACTTTAGAGGCTCTTTTCATTTGATGTCTCGTTGTTTTTTGTGTCGTTGATATTTCTGCAAGTTAAATTTTTTTAGAACTTGTGTTTTTTTTTTGGGTAAAACTTTGTTTTTCTGGAACTGAGCATTTTGTAATCTCAATATGGTTTCATTACAACACATCTCAACAAAAACATTCCTCAGGAACATCATATTTAAGATAACATTAAAATCAACACAATCAAAATTTGATTTGGATCATTCTGGAACTTACATAGAATCAATTTTGATGCAAATTTCTGCATAAGCTCAATATTGACCCCCAAAAAAAATAAGTAGTTACTTACAACATACAAACAGAACCGGATGATACAACATTCACCAAAAGAATGTCATAATACAGCTAGACAATTACAGCTAAACCTTACAAATCCAGCATAATCACACCATACCCAAGAAGTAGTGTAGATATTCTTCACATCCACGAGGCAATAGATTCAGAAAGTTGGTGACCTCCAGCAGCAGAATAATTTATTACTCCTACTATACACATAGCACCCGTGAAATTTACAACAGGTATGACACAGCGAACCACAAATATTTGATGCCAACTTTACTCTTCAAAACATATCTGGAATCTCAAACCAACAGGATCATTTTACTTTTATTTCATCGCTTCAGCTGAAATGGTTTTCGAACTCTGGGATTTCCCGATGATCGCATTCTTCACCTTGACAAGTGACTGTTTCACCTTTGAAATTATGTTCCCTGACTGGCGGTGCGAGGGCTTAGCCTGAGCCTCTTCCTTGGGAGCTTCCCCTTCTGCCTTTGCACCACCATCATTGCCTGTAGTGCCGGCATTTTCCTCGTCGGGTTTCGTAGTCTCTTCTTGCTTTTCTTCTGATTCTCCCACCTTCAATCCCGACTCTGCCTCCACAACGAAATCTCTTGTTGTCTCCACAGGACTCGTCTTGTCACATTCAGAACTCTCCTCCTGTTTCTTCTCAGCAGATTCAGCACCAGAGGCCTCAAAAACTTCACTATCAGCATCAGTTTTTACTGTTTCTCTGAGAGATGGCTCCTCCTCTACTGCAGTATTCTCTTGCTTCAATGTCCCATCCTCAGCTTCTTGTTTCACAGTTTCAACTGCTTCCTCCTCTACAGATTCTGCTGCTGCTACTCCAGCTCCAGTTTCTTCTTTGATTGATGCTTCTCCCTCAACCTTTTCTGCAACAGCACGATCAGATTCAACCTTTGATACATCAAGAACTTTAGAAACAACAGCTTGTTCTTCAGTCTCCTTGAGCTCAGTAGCTTCCGCTACATTAACATCTGCACCAGCGTCAGGGGTTTCAATAACATCAGGTCTGAGCTCCGTGACAGTAGGAACTACTGGTGGCTCTTTTTTTCTTTCTTCTATTTCTGGCTCTGAACTTTCAGGAATAACAACCTGAGGAGGTTCTTCTGCACTTGTCACTTCTCCAGTAACCAACTCTGAAGCTACAGGTGGTTCTTGTTTCGCTTCTTTTTCTGGAACTGGACTTGCAGGAATAGTGACCTGAGGAAGAGTATCTCCAACACTTGTCACTTCTCCAGTCCCTGATAATACGGGCGGTTCTTCTGGTTTGCTTCTTGTTTCTGGTGTTGAAGCCAAAGGAATAGCAACCTCAGGAGGATCTTCTGCAATAGTCACCGCTCTGGATGCTGATTCTGACACTATTGGGGGTTCTTCTAATTTCTCTCCTGTTTCCAGCTCAGAACCTGGAGAAGCAATAACCAGAGGAGGATCTTCTGCGATTGTTACTTCTCCAGTCACTGATTCTGAAACTGCTGGATCTTTTGCAACTTCAGATTTTGGATCCTCAGCTGGTTTTTCTAGTGCTTCACTTCGTGGTTCGGAAACATCTGACTCATTTGTTTTGGTTTCTGGTTCTTTTTTATCACCTTCAGCTACAGGTCGTGGGGCATTGGATATATCAGATTCCTGCCGAGTTTCCACCTTAACTAAACTGTCAGCAGCTGAAACAACTTCATCAGAAAGCTTAATACTTTCTTCATCCTTTTTCAACTCGTCAAGGTCATTATCACTCTTTTCATCAGGCTTTATCTCTGGTTCAGCTATCAACTCTTCAGACTTGGCTGAGTCCTCTATTGTGGGCTTTCCTTCATCTCTTATTTCAATTTCCTCTGGTTGAGAGACACTTTCCTCGTCAATAGTTTTGATGTCATCAACCACTTTCTGCTCCTCAACTTGCTGAGAACTTTAAATTGTCAGCTATCATCTAAAGGTCATTTAGGATAAAAAAGAAAGATATTATAATCCACCACATACGTGCAGAAAATGATTTGCAACCACATCTTACATTGTCCAACACTATGAACCAAACTGCTAGAACTATACTGAAGGGAGAACTCAAAAGTCAAAGAAATTGCAAAGGAAAAAGGCATCCCCATAATTTTTATGGATCATCTAGCCCAGGAGAAATAGTAAGTGAGTTTCCTTTCATGCTGTCATAATGCGGTAGAGGGTTTAGCTGTCAGAAAAAAGAACCAGAGGTAATATATTAAGCTTTGACGTCAATGAAATTAATCAAGATGGAATGGCAATTTTTATATTTCAAGGTATGAAACAATGTACCAAAAGGCCTAAAATAACTAACTGGTTATATATTATTTACAATGGTAAATCACTTCAAAAGGGATATATGTTTAGAAAAAACAGAAAACAAACAAAGTTGATTTATTTTTCCCTGTGATAATATAGTTTATTTTTTCCCATGATCATAGTTTATAGAGTTCAGCAGAAACTTTATAATTACCTTATTCAACATACAAAAGAAACATAGAAAATAATTTGAACGAGGTGATTCTGATATTGAAATTTTTTATGTTTTGCTACTGGTTTGTCCATCACAACAGAGTGCAAGGTATACAATTCCCACTAATGTAATTCAGTACAATCAGGACAGGACAACATGATGTTACATGCAATATCTTCGTTAACAAGAAACTCTTTTTTTCCTTATCCTGCTAGACTGATGAGAAGCACAATCTAGTGTCCTCCAAAAAAGTGCCACGCTCTAGTTTCTATCATCCAAACTAAAATCAAAAAATAGAAAAGAGAAAGCCAAAAATGAAAATTAGAGATGACACTTCTCTCATTGATCAAGAAGGTCAGTAGATTCTGGAATTAATTGAATCGGATGCTTGTAGAAAAAACAGAAGCAAAGAGTAAAGACATTACTAAAATATTGAATTGAGTTTTGCATAAACAATTAGATGGATTTGGAGAAACACAAAATCATTTTAGAGCTAATAAATTTAGCCTACCAATCTCCTTCACAAGTTATCATCTTGTAATCATGGTCGCTAGTCTTCTGTCTACTTTAGCCGAAGGCTACTCTTGCAAAAATCAAAATAAGAATGGTCTCCCTTATTATAAATAAACAAGAAACATATCCAGCGATATCTCAAGGCATTCCGCAACCATATTACAGAGAGCTCAATCATTTGCTAGTTTCTAAGATTAAAATTGTTAGAATAAAGCAGTTAGTGCTCAAAGATTCAACGTTAAAAATGCAGACATTTTCTTATTAGATAGGACATCTAGACCCAAAGCTTTCCCAGACCAAACTGAAATCCTTCCTAAAACCCTCAAGCATGTACTCCTCAGAAACTCCAGCCATGGGAGTAAAAGACACCAAATGATCAAGCCCATTTTATTCTCACCAACCAAACTATGCTCAGATCATTACAAATACACAAAAACATGTCTCCACAGTCCAACTTGCCATCTCCATAGTCCAAGGAGAATAATACACAAAAAATCAAGTTCATCAAGTAATAATCAAGTAATAGCCACAAGTTCAACTTTTCGACATCAGGAATATATAAGATTGGTGGTTGCCAAGAAGGATGGAACCAAAACAAGGAAAGGAAAAGAGAAGGCTTGAACAAACGCTGGGAAGACATACCACATCAGATGTCTGATCAGCAAGAGAAGCCATGGATCCGAGTACAGCTAGCTAATGACACTTTCTTGTTGGATTGAAGAAAAGCTTGAGATTGTACAAGTTGTAGGGAAGATAAAACGAAATACCAGAGAGAGACTGTTATAGTGATGGGAGAGGCCCACTGTTCTGCAGCGAAGGGAAGAATACAGAAACCATGAGCTGGCACTAGCGGACACACATACACACATGAATGATAATACCAACTCTTTTCACAAAAATAAGGGTCCTAATTGCAATCAACTCCCCCAAATTACAACATTACAAAGAACTCCCCACTTTTATAGGTTAAGTAAACTTGATTGAGAGGTTTAAGAGAGCACCTTACATGGTAGAAATCATTAAAGAGTTGTAGGAGATCTGGCGCCACATTGTCCCAATGTTTCTTATAGAAATCCATTGAGAAACCATCCGGTCCCGGTGCCTTGTCAGTGTCCATGGACCAATTGCCTCAATGGTAAATGCTCGGTCCAGAGATGAAAGATCTAGAGCATCTTCTGGATTTGACCATTTGCCTTTCAAGGACCAATTTCGCTGAGATGGGAAATGATTGTGGAAGTAATTTTTTGCGGCTCTCCGAATGTCAGCATCAAGATAATAATTTAAGCGCTGCGAGTGAATTTCAGAAATCAAATTCATTTTGTGCCTGCTATTTGCGTCTTATGAAAGAATGAAGAATTTGTATCTCTCTTTAAGCCAGCGATTCTTCGATCTCTGCTTCCACATGACTTCTTCATATTTGAGAATAGTCTCGAGGTAGAGATCTGAGAGTGTTGAGCCTTCAAAAGAGAGTGATCTACATATGGGTTTTCCAAGAGGGCATCAATCTCGACCTACTGTTGACGTAAATCATTTTTTTTTGTTTGACAATACATCCAAATGAATCTTGTTCCTATTGGATACTATAAGATTTGAGTTGGCCCAGTTTTACAGCAAATCTATGGGCTGCATTTGGTATGAAATCAGAGTTAGCTGCGCTCCATGCTATAGCAATGTTGTCACCGAATGAGGGTTCATTCTCCCACATTCTCTCATACCTGAATGTACATTGTGGAAACCACGAGATTGGACCAAGGCAGACTGAAGCATGATCTGAAATTGGCTGAGGAAGGGGGCAGGCATTGACATGAAGGCTAAAATTTATCTAGAGTTTCCATAGTAAGATTTGTTTTTAAGTTGGATCAGGTAACCTGACGCCCCATTAAAGGGTATGAGATCAAAGAGAAAGCATTGAATGTAGTGAAATTCCATAACCCATTAATCCGTAACCACCCACTATGCTTAGCTCATGTATTCTGTAAATATTTAGAATTTAAATCTGAAAATGATATTAATCAAGAAGTAATAGATTTTTTCTATATTAACCTCTTTTTGATCAAAAATTTATTCCGAAGTGGAGACTAGGAACGATCACAATGAGATCAGACAGAGCAGTGAAAGGATATAAACGATCATCATCAAATTGTGAGTTAGATGAAATTTACCTTTTAAATTTCCTATTATTTCTACCTTTTAAGATAAATACATGTGAAGAATTATATTAAATCTAGTAATATTTAAAATATGTTAGATGTGAAATAATAATTTAAATATAGCAAAAAATTGTAGAAATCTGTTGGAAAAATCTAGGACATCATGAAATCAATTTTATGCTGGCGAGGATTGAGGTTCTGAATGCGACGATTTCACATAAAGAGTTACTGGGTAGTTTACATTAATTGGGGGATCTTATTGTAAATTTGGTTTTTTTTTAAGGGGCCTTTATGTAAAATAGCCATCTTCCTCCCTCAATCGCTAATCACTAGAACAGGCAACGGCTCTGGAGCTCGTCGGATGCCAGGACTGCGACGGCTGCCAACGAAGGCGTGGGAGCACACGATGCTGGCGGGCATTGTGCGGCAACTACGAGCAGTGCTATGGCGTGCGGCTGCTAGTGGTGCTGTTGTGCACGGGACGCGCGGGGGTGCGAGAGCCAGGTCAGATAGTAGTCCCGACGCTGCTGCGGAGATAACTATAATTTTTTTACAATACAATTAGAAATTTAGTCAAAGTTAAATTTTAATTTTAATTAAAATTTATCAAAATTGGTATAAATACAGTTTAAAAGTTATATCTCTTAAGATATTTATCCAAATTTAGTAAATAATCATTCGTTGAAAGGTTAAAATCGATTCCTATAATTTTTTTATTAATTTAGATTTTGTATTGATCAAAATTAAAATTTATTTATCAGTTCGAATCAATAATAATCCTAATCTAATAAAGAATAGGATTTAGATATTTTTATTTAAGATATGTTAAGTAGAATTCTTAGTAGAGTGTAAATTCTATTTTTAGTCTACACCAAGGAGGACTCTAAGTTTATTAAATGGTTATATATACAATCCAAAGTTATAACAGAGAAAAAGCTTTTTTATCAATAATTTTTTTTATTTAATGTTTATTCCCTTGTATCTTCCTTATGGATCCTAAAATCTATCATTATGGGAAGACGGTGATTGTTTTTCTATTCCTCATGCCTTCCCCCCTATTGCATCAAGTGGTATCAGAGCGATGTTATTCTTGAACTCAACTTCATTGATTGTAGTTGGTGGTCATAACTTCATGGACGGTGATCTAGAAGGTTATCAAATTCGAGATTTGATCAAATAAAATTTTCTTACTTCTATCACTAGGAAGTATGAAGTTTTGAAACAGATTGAAACTAAAAACCAACTTCATCAATTAATCGTTAAACAGGCTCGCGATCCGACATCTTGGTGATCAACATATGAAGCTACTCAGGAAAACAAAAATCTTGGTAAGGTGAATATTCCATACTTTCATGGTAATGAGAATTTATTTATTTTGATGGATAAAATTAAGAAATTCTTTAAGCTTATGGAGATTTCTGAAGAGAAGAAGGTAAAAATTGTTGAATACAAGCTATCATATTATGCTTCATCTTAGTGGAAGTAAATTTAAATCCAAAGAACATGTAAAAGCAAATCAAAAATTCGCTCATGGCGGAAGATACTTAAACTATTCAACATAAAGTTCTCAAAAGCGGATCAAAATCAAGTAAGACAGATCTTTTATTCGAGAACTTCTAAAATTAAAATCAATGGAGACAACTATAAGGTATTAATTTCACATCTTAATAACTTTCCTCTAGTATTGAATTATCAAGTCGAAGAAGATGTTGTAGATCGTGTGAAAGACAAACAAACTAGTGAAGAATTTATTGAGCACCCTAAAGATTCTTTTTTTGATGAGTTAGAAGATCATACAAAAGTATCTTTGGATGTTACAGAAAATTTTCAAGATTCTATCAATGAAAATTCATATGAATTAGTTGATAATCTTGAAGGTTGGAAGAAGAGTTTTCTATTTGTAAAAATATTGATTGTACTACTTAAGATTATTTTTTAAATTCATCAAAAGTCAACTCTCTTGAACAATTAGAGAAAATTCCTACAGGAGTTATCACTATATAAGATTCAAAATTTGCAATGATATATTCAGATTATTATAGTAATTGTCAGTAAACTTATGAAGAATACTTTTACTCTATGATAACAAATCATAAATTGGTGTGTATAAAAATTTTATTTCAAATAAGATCGAAGGGAACCCTGCAAAAGTTCAAGTAATTATGTTGAAGGAAAATAGGATATCAAAGTACTGAAGACGTTATTAAAAAAAATCTTATTGGTTTATATCCTTAAGTTCTATGTTGGAAAGTGTTTGAGGAGAATATAACTATAACAACAAAGAGTTCAAGTTTTGACTTGAGAATAAATCTTTTACAAGTGGAGGGAGTCTAATGTAGGACAATTGCATCCTTTTTATAATAAAATTAGAGATTCAATCTAAGTTAAATTTCAACTCCAATTAGGATTTGTCAAAATTCGTACAGCTACAATTTTAAGGCTATATCTCCTAAGATATTCATCTAAATCTAGCAAATAATTATCCGTTAAAAAGTTGAGATTAATTTTTATAATTTCTTATTTACTATTTTGGATAACTCAGATTCTATATTGGTCAAAATTAGGGTTTATTTATCAGTCTGAGTCAATAATAGTTCTAATCCAATAAAAAATAGAATTTAGATATTTTTATTTAAGATATGTTAAATAGAATTCTTAGTGGAGTTTAAATTCTATTTTTTTGTCTATACCATGTAAGACTCTAAGTTTATTAGAAGGCTATATATACAGTCCAAGGTTGTAAAAGAGAGAATTTTTCTATCAATAATATTATCTTAATTTAGATTTATTTATTTGCATCTTCCTTATGGATTTAAGGATTTATTGTGATGAGAAGATGATGATCTTTTTCCTATCCCTCGTGCCCTCCCCCACTATATCAACACTGCTACGCATGGCGTTGTGGCAGTGGAGGTGGTGGCATGGCTCAGCGGTGGTCCAATGGCCAATGGAGATGGCGTAGCAGCAAAGGCGACGATGTTGTGGCAACAGCTAAAGCTAGTGTTAGGGTTAGGTTTATGTAAAATGAATAAGAAGAAGAAGGAGATGGTTTTGGTCTGTTTAGGTTATGTCATGTGTTTTTTGGTTTAATATCAGTTGGGGTTTTGATTTGAGTTGGGTTGGTTTGGTTGGACCCTCAACTGATTTGGGTCCGGCCATGAATTGATTTGGTTAGATTAAATCATGTATTGATGGTTGAGGACCCGTGGATTTAGATTAGAAATTAATCATTATTGGTTGAATCTTTCATGGATTTTGGATCTTAAAATCTAATCATATATATAAATCGATTAAGTGGGACTAATTGTATCAAATCGATTGTTGGATTATGAATTGAATAGTTTGACATCAAATTGGATCTGGACTCTAACCAAGTGGAATATGATTTGAATAAGGGCTAATTAGATTAATTAAGGGATAATATATAATTTAGAGGTTTTGTTGAGCTTAGGTGTGTTTGGATCTCACTTGACTTTCGAAAGTGATGAAAGTAAAATCACTTCTACTACTTTCATTGTTTGCATTGTTTGAAAGTTACTTACTTTCGAAAATGACTAAAGCGCCACTTCGGAATGAGTTTTAAATTGAACTAGAATGTACTTCCGCGACTTACCCTCGAGTAGGGGAGGAAGTCACTAAGAAGTGGGAGAAGTGGGTGGTGCCCACCTCTCCCTCTTCTTGGAGTTTAGTGGTGAGGAAGTGGTGGTTCTACCACTTCTTCGTGCTGCAGCATCGAGGAAGTCATCTCCCGCGCCGAGTTGCTCTCCCTCACAGCGTCGTCCTCATCTCTCCCACAGTCGCGCCCATCGCTGCCATCCCTACTTTCGCTTCAGTCGCACCCACAGTGGCCTGGCCAGGCCCTGCCATCTCTGATCTCACTCTGGCGGTGATTGCTTCGCAATGTCATCGTTATTGGCGACAGCGGGTTTGAATTCTTTCGATATGATATTTCATCTCAATGAATTTGATGTTTTTTCATCTAATTCCATACTTTTGGTTCTTTTTTTTGCGATTTATAGGGACAAGAAGACGTCCTTGATTCATCTACAATTTCAAATCTCTAATTTTCTTTTGTTTCGGATAATATTGAGTTTTTTAGAGAAAAGAGTGATTTCTATCTTGTGTGTGAATCTATAGATTTTAGGTATGTAAATAAGAAGTTCTTAATCAGTACAAAGGCACAATCGGAGCTGATTTCTTGACGAAGGAGATTCAGTTTGAGGATAGGCTGTTCACTTTGTTGATCTAATTTTTTTGTATCACGATTCTTAATTACTTTCATTTATTATAATTGCATTGTCGGTGCACTTTCCATTCTTGTTTTGTCGCATTTGAAGTCTATTTCATGCTAACTCGATATAATGGATATCTTAGAAACGCTCTGAGTTGTTCTACAAAATCTTGTTATTTATTGTTTTTGCAATTGATGCATTTCAGGTGATGCTTTTTTTGGTCAACATTATAAACTTGGAGGCCATATTGGCAAAGTTAATGACAAAATTAAAAACATCAGTAGGAAATATTGGTTCTGAAGTATTTACTTGTGACTTTTATTTAAGTACCACTTCCTATTCTTATTCTACTTGGGTACCATTTTCGAAAATTTGCATTCAAAATGAGTCGCTCTGAAGTTGTCGAGGATATGATTATCTAACATTACAAAACAAAATTGAAAAACTTTATTCTATCTGCCAATAAAGCTTGTATAATGATTCATAATTAAGCTATTGATCATTCAACCAGATTGATTGCTTGCTTTGCTTTTGTTGAGTTTGTTTTTATTCTCTTTTCAAATTTTTTGCATTGTTCACTTTTGCTTGAGACATACTTGTTACTATATTAAGGTCATAGACTTCATATTGATCTCTAGATATGGGATTCAGCAGGGCAGGAAAGATTCTAAAGTTTTGGTGTAGCTTTCTATCGGTTTTGGTGTATGGTGTTAATGTCATGAAATCATTTAACAACCTGAACAGTTAGCAGGAGGAATTTCTAATCTAGGAACCGAAATTTTCCCCAACCTAAATCTAGTCAACATTGATAATATGAAGGGTTTTGCAGTTGGTGTATCCATATTTGTATGCATATCAGTCAGTAATCTTTTCTCAAATAAAAAAATAAGGAGCAGAATAGGCTTGGTGAAACACAGTTCCTGCTTGATCTCTATTTTAATTGATGGATCACTCATGAAAAGCCAATGTATATGCTTTGAAGTTTCATGGTTCCTATCTAACCATTATATTCTAGTATTGGGAGAAATGTAGTATTGGAGTTGTACTGATATTGTGGTATGACATTCGTTTGTAATGTTCTTGTAGAATTGTCACATTGTTTAACTAGCTTCTCCTTCTTGTGGCTCTCAAGTCTTTGAGAAGAAGGCAAAGGCATGGTGTGCTTCAAAAAGGAATATTCCATACTTTGAGATATCTGTAGAGAAAGATTTTAATGTGGAAGCTGCTTTTGAATGAATAGCCAAGAATGCTCTCAAGAATGAACCAGAGGAAGAGCTATGAGCTCCCCTTTTGACCTGCCTGCTAAAATAAAAGCATGATCTAAAAGACCTTTCTAAAACTAGTAGGATTCTTCACCAAAAAAAATAAAACTAAGTAGGATTACCCTTAATACAAATAATTGAGTTTTCCTTGGAATATAACAGGAGTGATGGGGCATTTATTCCTCTAATTAAGGGTGAGTAAAACCGATTTACCGTATCGGTTTTAGACATTTTAGAACTGGAACTGGATTTCGATTCTTAAAAAGTTGAAAATCAGAACCGTCCCGGTTGAGATAAAGAACCGGTTTTTTCAATTCTGATTCTAAACCGGTCCTAAAATCGGTATACCAGTTTTAAATCATGAATTTTAAAATCTATATTTTATATTATAATCCAATAAAAAGTTAATTTTAAATACACTAAGTTACTAACAAGTAACAACTACGATTCATACGTAACAAAAAATAAAAAAAAAAATTTCGTGTGGCATTAATAGCAACCATTGTTTTTACCAAAAAATAAAGAAATAACAACCATTGAGCCAAAAATTAAATTGCAAGTAAATACAATTGCTGAGTTTTTACAACAATTCAAATGGTTTCTTAAAAACTTACAAGAGAAGATCCCCAAAATAGAAGCAATAGCAGTATCATAGTTGAGCCAATATCAGTGGACACTGGACAGAGGGATTATGCACTATGCAGTATGCACTTATGCAGTGCAGCAAACCAGCAAGCAACAGTAGCAAGTAGTAGACCAGCAGCATGCATATTCTTGCAAAGAAAGAACTTAGACTACTACTGCTACTAGCACTATAAAGGCATAAATTAAGGTGTAATAATGTTAACAGTTTTTGGCTTAGAATCACCAAGAAGGTAATTGGCCAGTCAGAAGGGTTAGCTAAAGAAGAAGATGGGTTCTTTATCTTAATCTCCCTATCCGGATGGGATAGGTTATGCAGTGCAACTGCTGCAGTAGACCAGCAAGCAGCAGTAGCAAACCAGCAGGCAACAGTAGTAGACCAGCAGTATGCACTTATGCAGTGCAGCAGACCAGCAGGCAGCAATAGCAAACCAGCAGGCAACAGTAGTAGACTAGCAGTATGCACTTATGCAGTGCAGCAGACCAGCAGGCAGCAGGCAACAGTGCAGCAAACCAGTAGGCACCATGTTTAGTATCTTATCCTTCTGGACTTTCTCATCAGTGATGGAATGCCACCAATCCATGCCAAAAAGTGATATATATACCTGAAGAAATCAACAGTTTGAGAATACTAGAGTTAGACATTTTTACTGGTAGATTTATAGGAATGCAGATAAATTTTGTTTAGATAATTTCAGATCTATTTCTGAAGTTGAGCCAGTATCAGATGGATTATGCAGTGTAGCAGACTAGCAGTAGTAGATTATTCTTGCCATGACTTGAGATGTCTTCACTTTGTCCTCTTTTCTTCCTTGCATTTGTTCTTTCAATTGGCTTAGCAGTTAGCATTCAATATACGTAAGTTTGGCAATAATTTTGTAATCAAAATCAACAATTAGAGAATAGAGATTAAAGAATACAGATAAACAAACCAACGAACCATGCTGGCGAAGGCAGGAATATAGTGCCCAACATATGATCTTCCAGTTATAAAGAAGTCATTCTCCATATACACTGGGTGTCCAGTGAAAAATGTCTGAAAGCATAAGACAGCAAGACATAGAAAATTACTATAATGTAAATCCAGAAAGAACAAAAAGTTCTAATGCTTGGAAATCCATGCAGAAAGAGATATATATACCTGATGAAATCAACAGTCAGACATTTTTGCTGGCACTGATAGATTCATAGGAAATGACATCAAGAAAGAAAATTAATCATCAATTGAGATTATTGTTTCTATTTTTCTCGTCATTTCTGCAATTATAAAGATAAAACATGTGAAATATATAGCATAAATATTAAAATTAATAATTAATTTCTACAGAAATAATACAATGAATAAGTAATTTTTACCTGCGGATATTTTTTCAATTTCTTCAAGTGTCTCTTTAAGATTAATTGGAGAACTAGTAGAATACAACCAATCTTGTGTACAAATAAGAGCTTCCACCATTTTTGCAGATAGAGAACTTCGAAATTGATTAAGAACTGGACCTCTTGTACTAAAAGCTGACTCCGAAATAACGGTAGATATGGGCATAGCAAGCACATCTTTAGCCATTATGGAAAAAACTGGATACCTACCATTGTTTGCTTTCCACTACAGAAGAATATTAAAATCTTCTGCCTCATCTTCACCTTCCTCCTCCAAATACTTAATCAATTCTATTTTGCAAGTAGAAGTCTTCTGTTTTGCTTTTGCTTTTCTCAATTCATCTTGAATCAGCTGAAGTACATCAAGATTACTTGTTCCAATAGCATTCCTTTCTTTTATCTATTCAACTCCTACAATACTATGGGAAGAAGACGATGATTTTTCTATAGATGAATATTCTTGAAAAAGTCTATCCAAAACATTCTTCACTTTACTCTTCAACTCACTAACTTTTTCATTCTCATAGCTTTCCTCAATCATCCAATCTACACTCTCCAACTTTAACCTAGGATCAAGCACAGAAGCAATAAATAGCATAATATTAAGATTTTCAACATTTGACTAATATTTATCATATTTGGTCTTCATCTTAAAAGCCATAGTACTTAAGCAGAAGTCATTTGACTCAGAAAACTTCTTGATCATCATGCAAATTCCATACATACTTTGCATATATATATTTCCTATAACATAAGAAGAACCAGATATGTTTAAGATAACATCATAAAATACTTGCAAAAAAAGTAATAAAGCTCAAGCAACATCCCAATCTGCATGTGTTGGTGAACTCTGTGACTTTCCCTTCATTATCTCCTCTGCATATTTGGAATCTTGGATCTCCAATAATTCAAAAGGTTTCTGAAATTTCAAAACAACATCAAGCATTAGATATGTAGAGTTCCATCTGGTTTCAACATCAAGACAAACTAAATTTTTGCATTCTATTTTTTCTTACTCCACACAAAGCTTGAACCTCTGTGCTCTTACTGGTGATGATTTCACATATTTAACTGTAGTCCGAATTCTAGCAATAGAGTCATTTGAATCTTTAAGTCCTTCTTTAACAATTAGACTCAAGAGATTTGCACAGCATCTGACATGCAAATACTCACCATTAAGTATATGACCTTTCCAACTATCAAACCTCTTCCTCAGGTACTGAACTCCAACATCATTAGAAGATACATTATCTACAGTAATTGTGAAGACCTTATCTATGCCCCAATTAAGTAAGCACAATTCCAATATTTTACCAATTGCCATACCATCATGACTTGAAACAAAACAAAAATTTTAAAAAAAATTTTTAAGCTTCCAATCATCATCAATATAGTGAGCAGTCACACTCATGTAGCCCAAGTTTTGGCATGATGTCCAACAATCAGTTGTGATACTCACTTTTTGCTTTAACTTTCTAAAAAAATATTTCAATTGTTTCTTTTCCTCCAGAAATATTTTGAAACAATCTCTAGCAACAGTAAATCGGAAAGAAACATCAAATTTAGATTGCAATGTAAAGATATAGAACCTAAACCCTTCACCTTCAACATGTTTGAAAGACAGTTCATCAAGAATCAGATATTTGGCTAATGCAATTCTACATGCTTCTTGATTAAAATTCCATATAACAAGTGTTGTGCGTGAGTGCCACCACTATCATCACTAACTGATTGAAAGGATAAAGTTTTTTTTGTTTTTTCACATCCATGTTTGGAGGATAACTCTCTACATCTACTTAAGTGAGTACTTAAACCACTTGTTCCATAACTAGAAGGACATGAAAGAAGACTTCCACAATAATTACATTGGGCTTTATCCTTGTAACCATCTTCATTGGAATCTAGTTTAGAAAAATGGTCTCACACCCATGAACTATTTTTTCTCACCTTCCAAGCTTTCTGATTTGTTTTATTTATCCTTGAAGTTATATCTTGAATTTCACTAGCCTTCTCACCAACATTTTGATTTGGACATAAATATTTTATATTTGAAGCATTCATACTTGTATTTTCATTAGTGATTTCTCTGCTTGAGTCCATCTAAAATAGAAGAAAGAAAATAAATGACCAACAGACCAAGCAATTAAGCATGCAAGTAACATAGTTCCTACTAGAACTACAGGAAAGACCAATCCAGCATGAAATTTTAAGAAATGGAAAAGCGCAATACCTAATTCACAGAACTGGCATGATCAGCCACGCTGCAATAGGAAAATCCCCCGAACAAGTTGAAATTCAGCTCCTAGTCCCAAAATTTCTGAGAAAAATCTCAAAAAATGGATCCCAACATCAGTAAAAATCAAAAATCGTAGAAGAGCTGGTACTTGGTACTTAGTAGAGTTGAGAGAGAGAGCATATCAGAGTAGATCGCTGCTTTGGCAATGTCACTGCTTTGGCGTTGTCGTTGCTCTGGCGATGTCGCTGCTCTGATGATGGACAGAGGAGAAATCGGAGCAAGTGGCAATGAGATCAGAGATGTAGGGACCTAGGGTTAGGGTTTTGAACTCTTGACCTTTGAGAATGAGAAGAGAAATCAGAGCAAAAGGCGAGGCGGGGGGCGACCGGCGAGATCGGAGATGCAGGGACCTAGGGCTAGAGTTTGAGTCTTTAAAAATGAGAAATTGAAGCATGTGATGGCGAGATCGGAGATGCAGGGACCTAGGGCTAGGGTTTGAGCCTTTGAAAATGAGAAATCGAAGCACGTGACGGCGAGATTAGAGATGCAGGGACCTAGAGTTAGGGTTTGAGCCTTTGAGAATGAGAAATCGGAGCAAGTGGCGACGAGATCGGAGATGCAAGGATCTAGGGTTAGGGTTTTGAACTCTCGACTTTTGAGAATGAGAAGAGAAAATGGAGCAAAAGGCGTGGCAGGCAGCGATCGGCGATATCGGAGATGCAAGGACCTAGGGCTAGGATTTGAGCCTTTGAGAATGAGATATCGAAGCACGCGATGATGAGATCAGAGATGCAAGGACCTAGGGTTAGGGTTTGAGGCTTTGAAAATGAGAAATTGAAGCACGCGATGGTGAGATCGGAGATGCAGGGACTTAGAGTTAGGGTTTGAGCCTTTGAGAATGAGAAATCGGAGCAAGTGGCAACGAGATCGGAGACGCAAGGATCTAGGGTTAGGGTTTTGAACTCTCTACTTTTGAGAATGAGAAGAGAAAATGGAGTAAAAGGCGTGGCGGGCAGCGATCGGCGATATCGGAGATGCAAGGACCTGGGGCTGGGGTTTGAGCCTTTGAGAATGAGATATTGAAGCACACGATGATGAGATCAGAGATGCAGGGACCTAGGGTTAGGGTTTGAGCCTTTGAGAATGAGAAATCGGAGCAAGTGACGACGAGATTGGAGACGTAGGGACTTAGGGTTAGGATTTTAAACTCTCGACCTTTGAGAATGAGAAGAGAAATCAGAGCAAAAGGCGCAGCGGGTAGCGACAAGCAAGATCGAAGATGTAAGGACCTAGGGTTAGGGTTTGAGCCTTTGAGAATTAGAAATCGAAGCACGCGACGGCGAGATCGGAGATGCAGGGACCTAAGGATAGGGTTTGAGACTTTGAGAATGAGAAATCGAAGCAAGTGATGGGCTTGGCGACGATCGGCAAGGGCCAGGGAGAGGCGGGATTGTTGTGAGTGCGGGGTTGAGGGCGAGAGCGAGGCGGCGTCATTGCGAGTGCAGGAATTAGGGTTAGGGTTCGGTTGAAGACATATATATAGGAGTATAACCAGTATGGTTCCGGTTCACCGATTTTTCATATAATCTAGAACCAGAATCGGAATCGGAATCAATTTCCAGTTCTGTTAAATTTAAGAACCGGAACCATACGGGTTTGCTTTGAGAACCGATTTTTTGATACGGTTCTCAACCGGTACAGTTCGTTCAGTATACCGATTTTTCGATTTTTTTTCTCACCCCTACCTCCAATGACTTTTCCATAATTTTCTTTTGAGGTCTTTTTGTTTTAATTTCTAACCAGACAGAACTCAAATTAGAGGGAGTACTTTAACAATTTGTTTTTACTTATCAATAATTAATGTTAGACTGATAATTTCTTTTGGTGATGTTGAAGGTGTCTTCTAGAGAGATTGGATGTAGCTGGTGAATAACAACAAAGATCATCGGATTGTGAATGCTAGTTAGTAGGCTGTTCAGCTAATTTCCCTCACTTGTATCAAAATAATTTCAGGGGAGGTGGTTGATGTATTCTTTCGTGTCCAAAATAATTGAAGTATGGCTCCATTATTCTACTCAAATGTATACCATCTTAGTATTTTCAAATCTCTTTTTTTTGTTGCTTAGACAAATTCATTTCTACAGGGATAAACATCTGACTTACCTATGTTATTTTATCATGGCTGAACATAATCAAAATTTTCTGTATCATCTTTTTGGTTATCTGCAAATTATTTTTTAAGGAAGTTTATAATTATATTAAATTTCAGCAAATTAATCATTATGTTAAATATATTAATTTCCTAATTATAAGATTTAATTTACAAGAATTTTAATCTTTAGGAGTATATTTGTAAAAAAATTCAAATTATTATAGTTAATTAATATTATAATTGTATTAATATTAAAAATATCAAATTTATTTGCCACGGCCCACATATTATTATTAGCTAATATTATAATTGTGTTTGATATATTGGGTTATCTTTGAGTAGAATGCTCAACTTACACACATAGTATTATTTTAAAAAACTTTCCGTAATCTTATGCTATTTTTAAAAATAGCCGTTGTACTCTTTAATTTTGTAGAAGTATATTTATAAAAAATCTCAAATTATTTTAATCAAATAATATTATAATATTAATATAATAATAGTATTAATATAAAAAAGATTTTAAATTTATTTGTCACTTATTATATTTACTTAATATTATCAATCTATCACTTTTTATTGCCCTAATTATCCTAATTATTGTAAGTATAATTAGTTAGTTATTTATTACTTTTGTTATCCTAATTATATGAATATTTTTTATTATTCTAATTATCTTAATTTTATTTATTTAGTAAATATTATTTTTAATTATCTTAATTATTAAAAATATTATATTTGAATATTACCGTAATTATAATTAATTTTTAAAATTATAATTTTATAAAATTTATTAATTAATAGATATTATATTTCTAACTAACATAATTACCAAACCACATCTTCACTTCCATATATCACCCTATCTAAACGACCGAAGTCACGAAACTCATGGAATTCCTACTTCTTCCAATTTCACATCAAAAATCATCCAAATAATTGAAATTACACTTTCATCACTTTTACCACTTCTCACTTTCATCACTTCTACCACTTTTACTACTTCCAAAAGTCAGACACCCATCAAAACACTATCTTATAGATAAATTATGATTATGAGAATCCTTAGGACTGAATTATGAATAGTGATTTATTAAGGCTTTATATGTAAATTATTGGTGAATTATTGAAATTAGACATTTGAATAACTTGAGGATTAAAATGTAAATTGCTTGAAATTCATTACATTGAGGGGTAAATTCTAAATTTGAGAGAAATCAGGAGGATTTTTGTTAAGTTATTTTTTGATTGATTTTTTGTTCAGATGATACAGAGAGGTTTAAAACATAATTTTATTTATTTTAGGGACTAGATTGCATAATTTTATTCAATCATTCATAACTCCTTAATTTGGACTCCGAATTTGATGATCCAAAAGTCATTGGACTTGGTTTTTCATATTGAATTTATTAGTAGTCTCAAATTCTTCTTTGATGATGTTTTCTAGTTGACTTAGCTTAATTTGTTGATCTAGTCAATTTTTTTTTATCAGTCAATAATCTTGACTCGATATTTATTGTGATCGGGACTTTGATATGTTGGGAGACGCATATAGTAGGACTCTACTAAATAATTTCTTACTTCGGTTGAGTAGATGGGATTATCACTCTATTAACAATTGGAAATTGCAACGTAATACGACTCTACTTGGTAAGGAATCCAACCACACTCATAGACTGATTTATACATAATTTGGTATAGCCTTGCCTAATAGGAGGTATGACCAACTCCATAAGATCGATAAAGAGTCCATAGTCATTATCCCTAATCATTGACCGTCATAAATACGATGATCACTTTCTTATTAATCTATTTCTTACTGTGGATATTGACTCTCTCGATCACCACTATTATTGTTGATTTTTATTGTCATTATTGTTATTTTGTTGTTGTTGACCTCTTATATTGTTTGGAGATAGCAATTCCCTACTGAGCATCCTTGGCTCATTTTATTGATTTTCTTCATCCACAAAAGAGTAGCTAATAGACATTAATGATAATGGTAGTGGTTCATGCAAGAGTATTTGTGGTTGGAGTCAATTTTACTTTTGTTGCATTAGGTTGTTTTATTTTTCTATTTGAGTGGTTATCCTAAGAAACTTGAGTAATTTTTATTGGATTACTTTTTTATATAATTTTTATTTGGATTGTGTTCTTCATTATTGTAATAAGGCTTAACTCTAGGTATTTTATAAACCTTAGTTATTTAAATTGTTTATTTTGTGTTGTAGTCTAACTAATGAGGTGATACAAGTTTCTTGATATGTGCTCTTTCGGGCCCAAAACAATGTTGAAACAACCTCTCAATAACCATGGACTTTCCCAAAGATGTTGTAGCTATGACAATTCCTCTGAGAATGTGGTTTCTCTCTCCCATTGAGTCGGCCCATAAATAGATGTGACCAACTGCTCAAAATTGGTATCACAATACTTGAAAAGAATTGAATGAGAAAATTCACAAGCCAAGTGACCAAGCTTCTCTACCACTTGAATGTTCCACCCTACTAGGAAACCAACTAAGTGTTGAAGAGGTAAAGACATGTGCCAATGGTAATATGACCCTTGACTGAGCAAAGGCCCAGGGGTAAGTGGTCGGGATATGATGTTAAACTAGTGGAGGAGAGTCAATGTCCTCCACAGCCACTTGTGATTCTGGCATGATCTCCATTGGCTTTGATATCAGAGTGAAGATTGGTGTTGAAGTTTTAGGGAGATCTCTAAACAAGAACTCCAAGCCAAGTGAAGGTGAGGTAGGGGAGGTGGTGAAACTAGGAGGGAAGGGGAGAGATCGAGAAGAAGAGGAAGTAGATGAGGGTGAAGCGGCCAACAAGAGACTAGGCATATAGAGGTTGGTGATTTGTGTTGAGGTGGAAAGAATCATAGGATCCATAAATGCAAAGTCATTAGGGATTGAGTAATCCTGTTCAAACTTGAAATTTGAGCTATATTTGGGTTGCACATTGGATAAGAGATGGATGATAGTTGTCTATTAACTGTGGTAGAGCTAGGGGCATGAATAGGTTGTGCTTTCTACTGTGCAATCAACAACTAGTCAGTGACCCTACATTTGATGGAGCCTTTACTTTCTCAGGTTACAAGAGCTAGCAGCCCCTAAGTCTTTTGCAGTCCCTTCTAAGCCTACAAACCATTGGCTCATCTACACTGGTGATGGGCCCAAGATGGTGGAAAATGCATATCGATCAATAGGAGATTTCCAAAGCTCCCAAGGTAGCCAAGATTTTATAGGCTGAGCTCCAAATTTAGGTTTAGTTGCTTCTTTCAAGATGATGCAAAAAATCTCTAGGTAAATGATGACTTTGAAATATCTATGAACAATTTTCCTAACCAAAGGAGCAAGTAGCACCCATATTTGATCAATGGCTTCAACATCTTCAAGGTCTCTGTCAATATCTAGAACTCGGAAAAATCATTGGAAATAATGGTATAATGTCTTTCTAGATCAAAGATGTACAGGTGCTCCTTCTAGTATGAACCATTATGCATGACAAATATCAAGACAAAGAGAGGAGAAATGAGGACCCCATTGAGAGATAGAGAAGACAAAATCTTCAAAGTCATAGTTATCCTTTCTTGATATACCTCCTTTGCCAAGGCACAGGACTTTTCATTCCCAAGCTTGTTGGGTAAGGTTAGACAAAGCATCTGCCAAAGCTATAGTGTGCATCTCTCCCCTTGACACATGAATAAGGCCAAAAGATCTAACCTTTTGTATGTTATTTCTAATATCATCAGAATGTAGAGCCATCATAGTTTCTTGTATACTCGATGAATCAATGTGTATGTTTCTCATTGTAGCATACCCCATGTTCAGTGGCCAATTGTGTCAAGGGCAACAGAATACTATGTGATCAAGTCCTTTACACCTCCTACATACTAGAGCATTACAACAAGTAGAGTGGTAATGACCCATATCAATGCAGTGAGAGCATGTTGTGGATACTCCTTTTGACTACAGATGAAGTTCTTGCATGTGTTGAGGTTGCGAAAGAGATTGTGGGATAGATTGCACTTGTCAGGATTGCAAAAAGGCTACTAACATGGTGGTGATAGTCAAGGCTATGAACTAGGAAAAGAGGCCTAGGGCTTTGAGGCTATTAGGCTATTGGAACATCTAAAGCTAGAGCTTCTTTGAAGGACCGAAAAACTATACCCCTAGATTGAAGTGGAAAAGAAGAACAAATTGTATGTTCCTAATCCAAAATTGAGAAATTGATATATGATAATGTCGCATGTTTACAAGTAGACACCCCATAAATATATAACATCACTATACACATTTATATAAGAAAAATTTATCATAAATTAATATCAATAAATCCTCCATAATACATGGTAGTAAATTTTGAATCCAAATTTACAAATTTACATAAATAAATCTTAATTCAACTAATGATACAACGCCTCTAATTAGGTTACAAAGCACACTTGACTGGTCCTTTATTACTAATTAAACTCCAATATGAGCTATCTGTGTCAAACATACAAAATTAAATTATACACATATTTGAAAATTATATAATCATAAAATATAATATAATCAAAACATAATATATTGGACCTAGTGTAAAGTTATCTTATCACATTCAAAATTTTGAACATAATTTACTTTTTTAATTTGAAACACATCCTAATCTCTAATATTAATTATGATCACACACTTAATTTGGTAATTTGGGTCACACACATAGTATTTGAGATCAACTTAGAATACAAAAATGTCATATTTAACTCCTGTGATTCGCTTATAAATATAACACTTGAGATTATGTCACATCATAGAATCATCATCAATTTCCAATAAACACATATATGTAGCACTAAATATCGATATCCACCATAATTCACAATGTAGAAGAATAACAAAAAAAAATAACACATAAGAGATTTATGTGGCGAAGACGATCTGGAGGATATTGTATTGATGAAAAAAAAGAGAAGATTACAATGATAGAGGCGAAACTCCAATATCACCAACTCTCACAAAAGACTAAGTAGCCTAACCGTCACAAGACGTTTTGAGAGTATTGATCTATGTCTTTCTCTCACTCTATATGAAACTCTTACATGAATAAGATATTTATAGATGTGGCCTAACTGTGTTTGAGTCAAAGTAGAAAACTGACTCAAATAAGACTTCGACTAATTTAAGTCTTCTACTAGAAGATAAATTCAGATAAGGATTAGGCCAACTAAATTACTTTCTAATATAATTAAGACTCTTTGAAAAATTTAGATTCGAGATACAATTAAGCCAATAATCTCCACCTTGGCTCGAATCCTCTTATTCTTTGAATTTAAATTTTCAATAGAAGTCTTTGCCATTATCTCATGGGGTAGGATCAACGACATTGATCAAGTTCAAACAGAGCTTGAACTTATCAATTGGAATCACTTTCGTCAATATATCTGCAGGATTTCTTGAAGTATGAATCTTTTATAAAGAAATCTCACCATCTTCAATAATGTCCCGAATAAAGTGAAATCAGACATCTATATACTTTGATCTGGTGTAGTACATTTGGTTCTTCGTAAGGTGTATGACGCTCTGACTATTGCAAAAGATAGGAAAAATATTTTGAAAAAAACCAACTTCACTTGCCAATCCTTTTAGCCATAGAGCTTTTTTGATGGCTTCTGTAGCTGTCATATACTTAGACTCTATTATAGATAATGCCATAGTTAATTGTAAAGTATACCTCCAACTAATAGATCCTCCACAAAGAGTGAAAAGATAACCAGTGAGGGATCATCGTCGATCAAGGTCTCCAGCATAGTTTGAATCGACATACCTAACAATTTTGGCCTCTTGAACTTCTGGTAATTTTACCAAGTCCCAAGTATGATTCTTTTGATGAGAATCCCTCTCTTCATTCATAGTAGTTTGCCATTGAAAAGAATTCTTATCTTACACTGCTTCTTTATAGGAAGACGGACCACCGTTGTTAGTAAATAAAACAAACACTATCATATCTTCAAAATCATATCTTTTGGGTGGCTTTATGTTTCTTTGAGATCTTCGAAGTGGAGTCTTCTTAGAAATTTAATTCTTAGAGTTTTATTGAGAGTTGGGTATACCTTGAATATCTTCTTCTAAAGAAACTACATGCTCTACCTCTACTTGCATTATATCACTGGGACTTTTCTTGAGAGATTTTAACATAACACTTTCATCAAGTACCACGTCTCTTTTAATAATTACATTTGAAATAATAGGATCTCATAAATGATAGTCCTTAACACCTTTGGCATAATTCAAGAAAATACACTTTTTGGAATGTGTATCTAACTTATCCTTGACAACATTCACATAAGCAGGGCAACAAAAAATCTTTAAAGAAAAATAATTTGCAGGTTGATCAGTCCATACCTCTTCAGAAGTTTTGTAATTAATGACTGTCTGAGGAGAGTGATTTACAATGAAACATATTGTATTGACTGCTTTTACCCAAGAATATTTGTCAAGATTAGCTGTATTAAGCATACTACATGCTTTCTCCAACAAATTTATGTTCATCCTTTCACTCACACTATTTTGTTGAGGTTTTTCGGGGTGGTAAAGTGGCGTTTGATGCCTTCATCTTCATATATTTGAGAAATCTTGTTAATTTTTACTCTTCGTCATTATCACTTTTGAGGTATTTAGTTTTTCTGTCAGTCTTTTTCTCAACTGAAGTTTTCCACCATTTGAAAATAGAAAATATTTCAGCTTTGTAATGTAAAAAATAAATCCACCCTTTTCTGGAAAATCATTAATAAAACTGACAAAATAACAAGCACCAGATTTTGATGGAATAGTAGAGAACCACACATCAGAATGAATATAATCAATTAGACCTTTAGTGGAATGAGTACTGGACTGTTTATCATAGAAACAATACTCGCAGAAATTCAATTTGCATAAGTTGAGATCTTTCAGTAATTTTCTTTTGTTAAGCTTATTTAAACCTTACTCACTTATATGACCGAGACGCATATGTCATAAGTGGGTCATATTAAAAAAGAAGTCTGAGAAATTGTTGCTCCACCTTCAACGATTTTTCCCACTAACTTATATAAATTTTCATGATTTAGGCCCTTTATTACTATCAATGAGACTTTAGTAACCTTAAGAACTCCACCTTCAGCAAAATACTTATAACCAGTATAATCCAAAGCACTCAAAGAGATCAATTTTTTTTTTCAAATCAGAAACATGTCTAACATCAGTAAGAGTTCTAATAATATTATCAAACATCTTAATTTTGATTGTTCTAATTCCAACAGTTTTACATGGATTGTTATTACCCATCAAAACTAAACCACCATCATAGGACTTGTAGTCTTCAAACCAATCCTTATTAGGACACATGTGTTAAGAACAACCAGAATCAAGAATCCAAGTATTATGATAACGATCAAAATTAGAACTAATAGAGAGAACATTACCATAATCATCATCATAACTCCCTTCAACAACTAACACTTATTCTTTGGCTTGCTCTTTAGATTGAAATTCTCTTTCTTTCTTTGCTTTGATCTTTCAATACTCTTTAATTACATGTTCTATTTTCTTACAATACCTGCAGTTTATTTCTTTGGATTTGGATCTAGAACGACCTGTCTTTAATCTTTCTTTGGTATGACCTCTGGCAATCAATGCTTCTGAGTGTGACACATCCCCTTCAATCTTTTTTAAATATTCATTAGATAGAAGGATAGTAGAAATATTGTCAAATTTCAAATCCTTACCATACATGAGAGTAGTCTTCAGATTCTTAAGAGAAGAAGGTAAAGACGATAATAAAATAATTATCTTATCTTCATCTTTAATTTTAACATCGATGATTAACAATTAAGAGACTAGTTTATTGAAAGTATTAAGATAATCAACTATATTCGTACCTTCTCTCATTCAAAAATTGAAGAGCTTTTGCTTTAAGTAAACTCGATTTGAGATAAACTTACTCATATATTATTTCTCCAGCTTTTTTCTATAGCTCTGAAGGTGATATTTCATCAAGAAACGGATAGAGTACCTCATCGGTGAGACTGAGGATAATTGTGCTATGTCCACTAGCCTTCTGATTTTTCCAGACACCTTCGGTGATATTTTCAGACTTGACATCCTCTAATGTATTTCTTAATCCTTATTGAGTAAGAATTGCATGAACTCTTACTTGCCAAATAGAAAATTCTTATTCTCCATTGAATTTATCTATATTAAACTTCGTAATAGACATGTTGAACCAAGCTCTGATATCACTTGTTGGGGGAATCAAAAGAGTGTCGAACCGGAATAATATAGTGGGTCAAACACCAAACTTTTCCAAAATCTTAAGTTCATGGGTTATGAGTCTTTTTTACTATATATATTAAACTTTATCTATCCAATATCCGATGTGGGACTAATCCATCACACCTGATATTATAACAATCTCTCCCTTCAGGTGTATTTTGACCACATCAATTTTAACACTCTTAATCAAGAATTCTTTGACTCGGCCACTTTCACTGTGTGACCCATACTAATGAATTTTTGCCTCATTTTTTATTTTTTTTAAGAGAGACTAATATGCGACAAAATTCAGTCACATCATCATGGTACTTTCGATTTTAAGAGTTTGCACAGTTTCAAACTTGAAGCTCTGATACCACTTGTAGTGTTAAATATTGATGTCCATCACAATTCATGATGTAAAAGAAAAATAAAAAAAATAAAAATAACACATAAAAGATTTATGTGGTGAAAATAATCTCGAGGATATTATATTGATGAGAAAAATAAGAGAAGATTATAACGATGGAAGCAAAACTCTAATATCACCAATTCTCACAAGAGACTAAGTAGTCTAGCCATCACAAAACGTTTTGAGAGTATTGATCTATATCTCTCTTTCTCACTCTATATAAAATCCTTACATGAATAGGGTATTTATAGATATGGCCTAACTGTATTTGAGTCAAAGTAGAAGACTGACTCAAGTAAGACTTCTACTAATTTAAGTCTTCTAGTAGAAGATGAATTCATATAAGGATTAGGCTCACTAAATTACTTTCTAATATAATTAAGTCTCTCCAGAAAATCCAAATTCGAGACACAATTAAGCCAATATGTATATACGTCAACATTATTAGAATTTTTCCTCACTAACAGGGTCATATCCTAGAAATCCAAAAATATAGATATATTGGCAGATATTTAACAAAAAAAAATTTCTCTACTCCTTTATAATTTATAACAAAAAATACATAATTATAACTAGCTTTCCTAAATTTGAGAAGCAGAGTTTTATTTAATATTAAAATCTTACATAATATGGATCATGTATTGAAATACATCTTCCCATATATATATACTATCAAAAAAGTATCCAAATCCAAAATTACTTGACTCTATATTAAGAAATGCTAGAAGGATCAATGTTTATCCTCACTCATGCTATAATAACTCATAATTGTTCTAGTTCGCTAAAAACTTTGTCTCTCAACTTCTCCATTTGAGCTTCTTAAAAATATTTTTTGGATCGAAAAGTAAAGATCTTCCAATTTATCTCGCTTCCCAATTCCTCTTTCTAATTCTTGTGTTGTAATATGTTTTTTTCTCAACCATCACTTAATAAACTCTCCAAAACTCTGAGAAAACCCTCATCTTTATACTCTGAATACCCATTTTTCATAAAGCACCCCCACCCCCCCTCCGCCACAAAAAAAAAATAAAATAAAATAAACTTAATGAGATCCAAAAATAATTAAAATTTATATTTTCTAATCCTAAACTATTTCAAATCATATTAAAGTTCAAAAAAAAAGTTTAAATTAAAATTCAAATAAAAATTTGTTTGGGTTGCTCCCCACCTTTTAAAAATTTAGTCCCCAAATTTCAAAATAAAGTCTTCTATGATTACACTATACTACTCTAATATCAGACCAATGATACTTTTAAAATCTTCTAAAATCACAATATTTGAATCCCGAACAAATATTTAAGTTAATATTACTTCAATTCAAATAACATAATCTTAATTTACAATCTCTAAAATCAAGCTAATAAACCATATTACCTTCAACTTTATTTCTAAATTACTTACAGGATAGTCAAAAGTTCTAAAGAGCACCAAATATTTAACTCTCAACAATTGTAGCCTACCATATCCTAATAGATAAATCATATAATCTTTGAATTTTACAAAATTGTTATGTCCAAAATCCAAAATTGAGAAGTTGGCATATGACAACATTGTTTGCTTATAAGGCAAACACCCCTAAATATACAAGACCAATGTACATATCTATACAAGAATAATATCTCACAAATTTTTATCAATAAATTCCAAATAATACATGGTAGCAAATTCTCAATTCAAATTTACAAGTTTTCATAAGTAACCCTTAATTCAATTAAGGTATGACAAATTTAATTAGGTAACAAAGTACACTTGATTAGTCCTTTAATGCTAGTTAAAGTTCAATTTGTAAAAAAATTTATCATCAATGTTAATATATATATAATTTGGATTTCAAAATTAAATTGCACACATATTTCATAAAAAATTAAATTAAATTATAATATATGGGATTAGATAGTAGAGTTATCATATTCGGAATTTTGAAAAGAATACACTTTCTAATTTGGAACATATCTTAGTCTCCAGTATCAACTATGTTCGCATGCTTAACTCAATGACATAGGTCATACACATAGTACCTAAGATTAAATCAGAATAGGAAATATCACACTTAAGCACTATAGTTAGGTCACACACATAACGCCTAAGATTAAATCAGAATACAAAATATCACACTTAAGCTCTGTGGTTAGGCCACACACATAACACCTAAGATAACATTGCTAGCGCATATGACAACCTTTGAAGGGGTTTTTGAAATAGAAAATAAAATATAAATTACGATTATAAATATGATCAAGCCCCAATATAAATATCAAGATAATAATATTCAAAATTTTAATTAATTTTAATCAATCCTCAATCAACCACAAGTGTAATAATGTAATTAAAGATAAAGAAGAGTGTATTGTGATTTTTACATGATTTGGAGACTAATCACTCTTATTAGATGACCCTTACTTCGTTCTTAAAAATTTCAATCACTCTACTAGTGATATCATTTCTTAAGACAAAACCAAGCTTTTACAAACTATTCCAAACCGGAGTGTTGCTTTTTTCGAGTGAAGCCAAGTCCGTTGCTCTGTTAGAATGAAGCCATACCCATACATATAATCATTCTCCCACCGAAAAGATTTATTCTATACTGGAGATTTTGTACATTTACACTCCTAACATCTAAGAGTATTTACATGTGAAAAAATAAAAAGATAATATATTTTAATTTCACTATAAAATCACTCAAAAATTGAAAACAAAGGCAATGAGGATTTATTTTGAGATTGGAAAGTTTAGAGCATTTATTAGGATAGTAGGCTTGGGAGCTTTGATATATTCTCTAATAATAAATGAAGTTATAAAACTTGTTAAGAGAAGTCCAATCATATCTATTTATATTTTATAGGTCAAAAGAAGTTGTTGAGAGTAAGATCCCACCATTTGGTTCACTTTAATAATAAAAAAACTAGCCATTATTAGGTAAATTCAGTCTAAATCGAACGTTTGTTTGTAATCAGACATTCGACAAAGCACAGAAGATAGGTATTTTCCACTTCTGTTGGACATCCATTTTCAAACAGAAGTTTGGTATAAGTGTGAAGTTGTTTCTTCTGTTTTTGCTGGGTGTCTGATATAAATTGGACGTCCAGTTCGATCTAGCAAGCTTTGTTAAGAGCTTGCTGCTAAACTCTACGTAACAATTGATCTAAAAAAATAATCTCAAAATAAATCCTTAACTCAACTAAATAAATGAAAATCTAAACCTAGTGGAGTCGAGCTTTATCTCTTGAGTTTTCTTTAAGTCATCTTCAAAATTTTAAGTTTCGTCTGTTAATCCACCATCACACCTTAATTTCAATTTTATTTTTCTGTCCATCTACTCTTGAGACTTTCGAACAGTTTTGATTTCCATTTCATACATACTTTATTCATCATCAAAATTATAAAGAGTAATAAATGTCAAATTACAAAATTAAAATCAATCTCTCACAAACACACACATATATATCAACATAGTTAGAATTTTTTTATTAATAGAATCACATCATATAATCAGAGTATAGATATATTTGAAGATATTTAATAAAACTTTATCCTAATCCTTACATAATTTTATAATAAAATTAAATAATTATAACTTAGTTTAACAAGTTTTAGAAGCAAAATTTTTATTTTGATATTAAAATACATATAATATTGATCATGTATTGAAAATATTATTTACTACATAATATAATAATATCAAAAAATTATAAACATTTTAAATAACTAATATATATTCATATAATATGGAATGACGCATTTATTTACTTTAATCACGATAAATGTAAATCATAAGTTTTCCTAATTCACTAAATAGTTTTTCTGAAATCTCCACCTTCATTTTTCTTGAAATATTTTTTTCATACTCCAAAAGTAATTATATTCAATTATATCTCTTTTCAAATTCCTCTATCTATTTCTTATGTCATAACTCTCTTAATTTTTTTTCTCTCAAACCTCACTTATGCATAACTCTCTTAATTTTTCTCTCAAATTTTACTTATGCAATGGAGCAATTCTAATTCTTTATAATATAGAATCACTTTTGCATAAAAGCCCCCCAAAAATAACTAGATTTTAAAATAATTAAATTTTTTAATTTTTTTTAATTCTATACTATTTCAAATTATATTAAAGTCTATATAGATATTTGAATTCAAATTCAATTAAAAATCTATTTGGGTTGAGTATTACAGGAACTATCCTCGAACTCCTTACATCTATAAGGATCTGGTTTCTTTTGGGCAAGGGTCGCCGAGGCACCGCCGGTGTAGTCCCTTCGGCCGCCTTTGTCTCTTTCGCTACTCGCATGCCATCCCCCTCTCGCACGCTCCCAAGCGATTGTTTCCCCTTTTCAAGTTGAAGTTAACTCTATGGTCAAGAACAAAACGTTGCTAAGGGAGATCTCTGTACTTAAAAAACAAGAAATATATTAGTAAAGGAAGCGCAGCTGGATAGGACAATTCAAAATACTGTAAATTATTCTCATGTACATAACTCTAATCATGTTTTATACTAGGAAACTTGGTTGTTGTCGAGTTAATGGGATGTAGGGGATCACAGGGTCCTGTGAAGGAAGGGTGGGGATCACGGGGCAGTGCACCATGAGGCATGTGCTAGCCAGAGACATGGAGGAGGTGGAGGCATGAGCAACTCTGTTAGCCTGGCCCTCGGAACTTTCCAGCTTTTTATTCTTCCTCTTTATTTATTTATTTCTTTTATTTTTCAGTCGATGGCTGCCGAGGCAGACAATTCTCCCATCCAACCAAAAAGTCGAGCTCTTTTGAAAGTGTCTCTAATATGATCAAAAGTTATTGTACGCCTCGGACAAGAGTTATACGCCACCATACACATACTAAATTCAAACTCTCAAAGTCAATTTGGTTTGAAATCATCTCAATTTAATTACAATTAATTAATTAATTATATTTTAAAAACAAAAATAAATTGAAATTATTGTTATAAATTATAATTATCGTGTTTATATGTCATAAATCAAACAAGCCCTAAATTATTTGATTTGATATTATAATGGACAATCAGTAGTTACGTATAAGAAAATTTAACAAATAATTATTTATTTTATTATAAATTTATAAAAAATCACTTATATTATCTTATTATTATTAATAAAAAAATCACTCGTCTCGTACTATAAATTGTTTAAAAAAAATATCTCAACTAAAATATTAAAAGAATTTTATTTAGTTGAATTTTATCAATTAAATTGTTGTTATTTGATTTTGTTTAGAATAATTAGTTCACGATCATCAACAGTTAGTACAATAAAATTGAATTTTAAATTTTAAATTTTGTAATATCGAACAATCGATCTTTCATAAAAAAATTAAGATAATACAAGTTAATCTTTATATTAATTTAATAATTATCTGAATTAAAATAAAATGACGATAATTTGATCTTTTATATTAATTTTAATTGATAAAATTGAATTAAACTAAAAAAATTTTAAAATATTTTTATTGAGTAATTTTTATAAATTTATAATAGAAAGTGAGTGATTTTTTATTGATAATGATAAAGTAGATAGTTTTCCACACCTTCACAATAACATTGATTATTTATTAAAAATTTTATTTCTAATTTATTTGCTCAATGATTGAAATTTAAACGAGGACCAAAGTAGAAAATTTTGTCCCTATTATTTCTAGAAATTTTAGAATATGATCTCCATGTCCATTTTTGGAATGGATAGCTATGCCTTTTGTTTTGTTATGGTTTTTCGTAAAAAAATTCTTAACAAATTAATGTTGTTATAAATTATTTTTCCTCTTACTTAAAAATTCTTTGGTTTGATTAAGAACACGCCACTAATATGAATCAGTTGAAGGCATCTCCGGCTTAATCTATAATTATCTTAGCTCTAAGTTGCTAATTAATTTATAATACTTGGTCGGTCGGGTGGGGTCAAGGTCGGTTTGCGAGTTGAATAATAGACCGCACCAGCTTGGTGACCACGCCGCTCAAACCGAACAGGATTGAGCCATGGCATTGGCGATGGCGAAGGTCATTAGCGGGTGGGAGAATGACCTACCAATTTATTTTTATTTTCTTTGGAAATGAAGGAGAAATCTGAAAAAAAAAAAAAAAAAAAACCGAGGACAAAATATGGTTTGAATCATTGATTGATGCTTTATGAGCGATATCTAATGCGGCAACCTTATGGTTTGCTCATCAACTGAGCATGTTTTGCAACAAAAGAGACGGTCTGTCCGATAAACAACAACTTGATCATGAACTTTGACGATAATTAGCCGTGAGAAAAGTTGCTTGAGAACTCCTCAAAATTGCTTGTGATTCAATAAAAATAAGCTCGATATTTTTTCGCTCGTGATATAGATTACGGTTAAATCGGTTAGGAAACAAACTAATACCTCATGAACTCCACTGTCGTGTTCTCGCCGAGGGCAGCCCGAACACGAAGGAGAAACGCAGTTGATCTTCAGAGAGGTCAATAGTTGGCCCTTCAAATGTAGTCTAGTCCTTGGGCCTAAAGCTTCCAAACCCAGTATGTTAAATCAAGTGAATATTTTATTCGATTCAACAGATTTTGACACATAATTATAATTAACATACCTTTTTCTTTCCGAATCGCTTCAGAAAAATTCGGATGACGATCACAAAATCGAAGGTAAAAACACAGTGAGCACGAATTGGAGATGGCAGCCAGCGATAATAAAAAAAACAAGAGCGCCCGATGAGGGGAGGACAAAAATCGCAGCAGGCAACCGACGGGCGGAGGTGGAGGAGAACGAAAGCAATGGGAAGTTGCGAGTATCAGGTTTGAACAAACATCGCGTTAAATAATGGCAGAAAATTAACTTTAAATTTGTAATATTTATTAAAAAACTTAGAACTCCGAATCATAGTTGGTGTTTACAATGGCATATATAAATATTATGATGTGAAAGATACATGTGTAAATATCCGAGATTTTTTTTAGTTTTAGAAAAATCAGTTTAAACTCTTTTTTTTTGAACTTTTTTTTTTCATACAACCTTTCAAAATTTGTCTTATTTATAAAAAATTTCACTATTATCTTGTATAATTTTACAATAAAATCTCTTAAAATTCTTAACTTCTCGCATTCTACTCTTTTTCTCAAATATTTACAAGTAAACTCTCAATTAAATTTTAAATTATAATTTATATATTTGTATATTTTCAAATAAGTCCATTGAATATTTCTATTTATGCATAAGTCTAAATTGTAATATTTTTCAAATAAAAGTTTATAAAGAGCAACTTAAATATTTTAAATTTTTTACAAATAAACCCTCCATAAAAATTTAAATTACAAGTTTAAAATTCATAAATTCGTAAATAAACCCCTTAAATATTTTTATTTATAAATAAGTCCAAATTTTATCTTCTTTTAATAAAAATTTTACAATATTGAAGGTTTCAAAACCTAAAATTTTTAATTACAAGTTTAATATTTGAACATCTACAAATAGAATTCTCAAATATTCTTATTGATAAATAAATTTAAAATTTATCATTTTTTAATAAAATTTTACAATATTGAAGGTTTTAAAACTTAAAATTTTAAATTACAAGTTTAATATTTGTGTATTTACAAATAGATCCCTTGAATATTTTTATTTATAAACAAATCTCAAACTTTATTATTTTTAAAATAATATTTTACAAAAAAATTGAAAATTTTAAATTTTAGAATTTTAAATTACAAGTTTAATATTTGCATATTTCTAAATAGACCCATTGAATATTTTTATTTATAAATAAGTCTAAACTTCATTATTTTTTAAATAAAATTTTACAAAAATATTGAAGGTTTTAAAACTTAAAATTTTAAATTATAAGTATAATATTCGTATATTTACAAATAGATCGCTTGAATATTCTTATTTATAAATAAGTCTAAACTTTATTTTTTTAAAATAAAATTTTACAAAAAAGATACTGAAGGTTTTAAAATGTAGAATTTCAAATTATAATTTTAATATTTATGCAATTCCAAATAGATCCCTTGAATATTTTTATTTATAAATACATCCAAATTTTATTATTTTAAAATAAAATTTTATAAAAAGAATATTGAAAGTTTTAAAACTTAATATTTTTGGGAGACTTCCTTGCAAATTTACCAAAATGGTAAATTTATTTTTTGGTGAATTGATGATTATAAGGGGATTATTTACAGAAGCGCAAAAATAATTTGGTGCACAAATTCATTTCAGGGGATTATTTGTGAATTTATATTTTTAAACACTTATTGTGAATATTAGATTTTGTCAATATTTATAATTGAAGAATTTTTTAGGAGTCTATTTGGGAGAAATCTTTTGAACTTGGAATTTGTTTGTAAAGATTTCTAATAATTAGGAATCTATCTATAAAAAATTTTTTCGGTAAGAATCTGTGCATAATAATTTTTTAGTACAAGGATCTATTTCTAATTTTTTATTTTTTATCTCATGGCCTATTCATTCATGAAAAAAACAATTTTACGAAAAACCTATTTATAATTATTTTATTAACCCAGAAAACTAATTATAAGAATTTTTTGATCAGGATAGTGAAATAGCTTCACTACCCTTAAACTTTAGCCAACTGCTGTGTAAATTCTTAGAAGTTAAATACATTAACGATTAATAATGGAAGAACTTTTAGTAATTTGAAAAATTGAAAAGGCCCATACGAAATTTCATAAAATTTCAGAAACTGTTTAATATTTTTTTTAAAAAAAAAAATAAAACAGTTATTTTTGGCTATCAAATTTTCTTCTTAAATATCTCGTGCTCTGCTTGTGCTAATCTAATGGTTGTGCTCTTGGTGATAAACTGATAATAGAATTGTTACAAGAAAAGGGACAAGGCCCATGGGCCCAGCATGCTGTCAGGCCCGCTTGCGGTTTCGGACGATCAAGGGCGCTGTCGCTGTCGAGCTCGGAGATCTCGCGCCGAAAAAATGCCGCCAAATGATGGAAGACCTCTTCGATTAGATTTGGAGGGCAGTCTTATCTCTAATGCGATGGGCCGAAATCTAAATTGCTGGGCCAGGCCACAATCGGCACACTGAAAAGCCCACTGCAGTCGTCCTTTCCATGGAGAGTACCGGCTGCTGGTGACAGCCTTCACGACTCATCTATAATGAAGGAGTAAAGTTAAGCATTACCTAACAAAATGGATATCTGATGTGCCGCTGTCCGTTGTGAGTCAACAGAAGAAGGTTTTGATGTTGACCAATCGTGGCTCTGACGAGCCACGGGACCTGGTGGGTATATCCTTCACGGAGTGTTTAGTTTGAAATAATTTTATTTTTTAATTAAATTAGTTAATTTTGATTTAAATTAAAATTGAACTAAAAATATTATCTTAAAATGATATTATTTTGAACTATCAAGAACTCTCCTGATTGCTTTTCGTATTTTTTCTCTGCCGGTTACTTTGAGAATTTCAATTTTTCGGATTTCTTTCTCGTCATCTTCTCTCTCTCTCTCTCTCTTTTGTTTGTTTCCTTTTTTTTTTTTTTTTAGAATTTCAATTTAACATGTAATTTGAGAGACCCTAAAATGAAATGCAATATGATGAACTAATAATGGGCTACTTTGTCTGGTGTACCAATCATGCTAAAAATTCTAAAAGCACTGCGTATCCATGATGCGTTTTGTGTGCTTTGCATTGTCAGAAAGTTGGGGCTTTCTCTTTTGTTCTCTGTCTGTACACAAGTACTAAAATATATCCCTCTTAAGTTCTAAGGCCCTTCTTTAATAAACATTGCTTTCTCATCCAATATTCCTTAACAAATATCTTGATATCCATTCATTGATTGGTCCTCCTTGATGTGATTCATAATTGCACAGAAAATAATGAGACATTTGTTCACAATTAACAGAATTATTACAAAGAGCATTAGTCAGACTAACCAGGATAATTATGTTTGTTGTTCACAATCCATATGTGCCCTTGAGAGTCTAATCTCAAACATAAGATTCTCTGAACCTATGGAAGTGAGGGAGGGGTTTTATGATAATACTAACTTTAAAATGGTGCTTATTGGCAATTTTGTCAATGTCAACCGACAGCAGTTTGTCCGAGGGCCCCTCGCAAGAGCTGGAAACAACATGGTTTCAATCGTTTTCAAAAGGAAAAGCATCCAATGCAATAGAGATCTCATATACACAAACCTTAATCAAATAATTAGAAACCACATAAAAGAAGAGTTGCTAAGAATCTATTGATATCTTAATAATTTAATACCCTTCTTTCATTTGATTACCATCCTTTTGTTTTGATGGTGAGGTAAACACAAAAATCATGCCTTTGTACACTGCTAATCATTGATGTGAAACAAACTTTTAAATGAAAAGATTTTCTTTGGGGTAATTAAAATATACCAAGATGCTGCAGATATGTCCAAATTAGTTTATTCCCCCTTGCTTTACATCCAAATCTACTTGAATATTCTGCTGAGGATTAAACTTGTTTCAATTATTGATTATACTTCTAATCAAGGATTTTATCTCAACATTATTGATAACTCTGGCAGTCGTCAATCCAATTATGAACTTGTATTCCACAGGTATATCTCACTGTCAGAAAGCAAAACATGGAAATGAGTATGTGTGCAACAAATTGGAAGAAAACTAAGTCTTCAAGATAGTTTCCACAAGTCCAGTGATTTTCCGAAAAAGAGTAAGATTCCTTCGTTTTTGGCAGATACATGGCCTATTTGTTCTTCCCCTACAATGATGAAACTAGCCTTAACAGATCTTTCAAGTTTCCCTTCTACGAATGGGATACTACAATACCCCTTCAATTTTTGCAATATTTGGGATGATGCCTGCATCATTGATGTTTGTAGAAGTCCTCTTCTTATTTGTGATTTCATCGCAAAACAGAACTAACCCAAGCAGTTAGTTTGTTTAACCATAAGATGAAATTACTTTCATACTTTTGTATTTACTCATCATCCTTCTAGGTTTCTCCGTTAAAGAATCAAATTGATTCCAAGAGGATGATGAGACACATGCAACTCAGATAGTTAACCTTTCCAAGAGCGGAAGAAAACAGAGAAAAAAGTTGAGGAGAAAGTAAACCCATCTCTCTATCCGTCTCTTTTTTAGCTCTGGCCTCATAACTGTCTAAATTCTTGAAAAGGCTTCCCTTCGCCGACAGTTTCTGCATTGCTTTCGGGTTTCGGGCGGAATGGGGAGGCAGTCCTGCTTCTACAAGCAGAAGCTCAAAAAAGGCCTCTGGTCTCCTGAGGAGGATGAGAAGCTGTTGAATCATGTTACCAAATACGGCCATGGCTCTTGGAGCTCAGTTCCTAAACTAGCAGGTATTACCTTTTCCATCTTTGACACCTTATACAAAAAAAACAATGTCCTTAGAATTTGATAGCACATGCTGCAGGTCTTCAGAGGTGTGGGAAGAGCTGCAGGTTGAGATGGATAAACTACTTGAGGCCTGATTTGAAGAGAGGCACCTTCTCAGAGCAAGAGGAGAACCTCATAATTGAGCTCCATGCAGCACTGGGCAACAGGTACATAGTCCTATACTTGTTAAATTCCAATGATGTAGTTACACCATTTGATACACTCGTCCATCAGATGGTCTCAGATTGCTGCGCAGTTGCCAGGAAGGACAGACAATGAGATCAAGAACCTGTGGAACTCCTACATTAAGAAGAAGCTGAGACTGCAAGGAATTGACCCCAACACCCATATGCCGCTCGCTGAGACTGGAGAAGATGAAGTTCGTACAGGCAGCAAGAAAAAGGACACCGAGCCATCTCCACCATTGATGGCGGAAGCTGACAGCCACCAGGTTGAGAACTCGAGCTCGTCAGTTGGGGCTTCAGATCCACTTCTCTGGTTCAACCAAAGCTCTAAGCTCATTGACGTGAATCCAGAGTTGAACTGCAGCTCAACATCTGCCGTCGTTTCACCTGTTTCAAGCTCAATTATGTCTAGGATGGGAGGCATTCCTTACTGGGAAGCTGGAAATCACAGTAACAGCAGTGTATGCTCTGTGAATAGTAGCAATGGGATTGAGTCACAGAGCAATGGCTCCTTCTTTGACAGTAATATCCTCGAATGGCCGGAACTGGTGCTCAGTAAAGAAGCTCAAATTGAACCCGAAGGCGCACCTGAGGACCTCAAATGGTCCGAATACCTTCAAGAAACCTTCTCAATGTCGGTTGCTACAGAAAACCAAAACCAACCTTCATACACTGACGTCAAAGCAGAGAACCTATCTGACATCCATGGGCTGAGTAGTTGGCACCAAAACCAGCAACCACCATGGTAAGCTTTTGAACGGATTTAGATGAACAAGACACCATATAGCTCTACTTATTCATGACGGTGTGATTTACCACAATATTTCATGGTGTAAAGATACAAAAATATTTCCAATGTCTTTTTGCAATTTTTTGGTTCTCTCCTTCTTGTTTCAATTTCTTTCCAACCTATAGATTATGCTGTTCTGCCTTGTAGCAAACCGGATCTCCACTTCCGTTTTGTTGCTATCTTGTTTTATTTTCTTTTTTATTGCCATCTGCGACATCATTCTCAAGTAGGTGACTTGCGGCATCAAACTAAATGAGGAAGCTCCTGGGAAATTATTAATGATTTATGCGACATGAATAAAAGCAGTCAACTTCTCGTTCATTCATCTGATAGCTAACATCAATCTTCATTCGTAAGAGCTTGAAGCTGAAGTCACATAAAAGAAAGCTATTAGCACATGGCGACCAAGATGAGCGTGTCAACGGGGTCTGAAAGCATAGCCCACACCTTTTAATCTCTGGGCATTGACTTGCGACCCACCATTGTGAGTCCAAAAGCAAGAAAGGAACTTCATGGGCATGAAACACCTGCCTATGCTGTGCCCACAGTTGGCAAACATGGAGTAGTGCCTGGGCTGTTTCCCCGTAGCGAAGGGACCATCCTCTAGAGAAGCAAATTTTTTTTATCCACAAGAATTTGGTGCCTTTTCTGTTTTCGTCAAACATTGTGTGACTCGAGAAACTTATTTGCATTGGTCTCTGTTCTAGTCAGTAACAGCTTTTATCCTAATACTTGAGTTGTAACGAGGAATTCCATGAATGAATTTTGTGCAAATGATGGACTTCAGTTCAATTGTAATAAAATACTTATTAAATATAAACGCATCATCCCTTATTTATTAACTTGCAAAATGTCACAAAGAATGTCCCTTCTTGGTGATGTTCAACAACCATTATAATATAAAAAAGGAGAATGATCCTGTTAATAGTATCAATCTTCTCTTCAAAAAAACAAACAACCTCTCAGCCTTTTTTAATAAGAAAAAGAAGAACTTTAAGAAGTTGGAACATTCGTTTAAGAGTAACTGATGTTAATTATTGGGAGAGTCGAAAGATAATCAAACCAGATCAATATAGTGGGTAAGACATCAAACTATCCCAAAAACTTAAGTTCATGGAATATGAATTTTTTTCACTATATATATTGGACTCTGTTTATCCAATATCTAATGTGGGACTAATTCATCACATTTGATATTTAACAATTTTCCTTTTTAGGTGTGATTTGACCATATCAATTTTAACACTCTTAATCAGAAACTATTTTATTCGATCATTTCCACCGTGTGACCCATAGTAACGGATTTTTATTTCAATTTAAAATTTTTTTAAGAAAGACTAACATACTACTCGACCAATCACATCATTACGGTACTCTTTTACTTGACCAGTTCCACCATGTGACCCATACTAATGGGTTTTTGTCTCAATTTTTGAATTTTTTTTAAAAGAAACTAATATGTGACTCAATTCAGTCGCATCATTACGGTAATTTTGATATTTAAGAATTTGCACAATTTCGAACTTAAAGCTCTAATACCATTTATTGGGGGAGTCGAAAAAGTGTTAAACCGGATCAATATAGTGGGCTGAACACCAAACCATCCCCAAAACTTAAGTTCATGGGATATGGATTTTTTTCACTATATATATTGAATTTTATTTACTTAATATCCGATATGAGACTAATTCATCACATCTAATATTATAACAGTTAACCACCCAATAAAAAAAATTTGTCACTCCAGCAATGCATGCCGATGATAGTGAAAATCCGAATATCAATTTCAATGCAGATGACCTCAAGAGCTGAAGACAAGCTAGAGGAAGAGTCCTGAAGATGGTAGAGATGCTTGCTCAGCTATCCATGGGCAACTCACTGCAATTGACTATCCGGCAAGGCAGTAGTGGGACATCTGATCTGCTAGTTTCCATTGACTCTAGCCTCCGCACAACATGCATTCCTTCTATAACATGTCCAAAGACAACATGTCGATTGTCCAGCCACGGGGTGTGTTTTACAAACAACCACCATTGCAATACAAAATTTTAGTGAGCATTCCTCCAATGCTAACTTAAACTATAAACAAAACCCTCAAGAAAAACAACAGATTATGAAATCAAACATGTAGAGAACGGTAAAGTTAATATCATAGCTTGAACTAAATTCAACATCAACTGCTCTTTTTTATCACAGGAGGTATTGATGTGCTAAACAAAGCAATAAGAAGTATTATTTGGCAGACTCAAAGCATGGTAGTAATTAATAGGCATCTCGACTGTGCCAAAGGAAATGCATAATAAAAGGAATGAGAGTTAACCTTGACTGTGCAAATGAAAAATTTGCTCCCATTGGTATTGGGACCTGCATTTGCCATGCCCAGGACTCCACGGCTAATGACTGTTACTGTAAACTAAGTTTCCAAGAGTGTCTTGAGTTGGCACATCAACATGGCTAGATTGCTAATAAGGAATTAGAGTTTATAAACAAAAAAATTTAAAAAAATGATAGATAGCAAGGCAAATTAAAAAATTAATGACAATGCATAATAATTGCATGGAAATAAAGAAAAAAAGCCTATCTACTATTTTGAGATTAAAAAATAGAAGCAAATTAAAACAGTATGACACTAACAACTACCAAACAAACAATCAGGTAAAATCTTGATTGCTCCTCAACCCACCAAACCCCAGTGCAAAAAAAAAAAAAAAAAAAAAGAGAGCTAAATCTGATAAGAAGTTAATGGTAGCTTGATAGACTCTTATTACTAATTGTAATATTCAAATATTAACTTATATTGCTACTTATACTATCCAGACATGAGGAAAGCTCTCATCATCAAACTTAGAGCCATAAGTACTCCTTCCTCCAGTTCACTATAGCCAGCCAGAAAATAAATTTGTCAAGATAATTACAATTTAAAGAGATTGCAAATTTTTTTATGCATTCTAAGTTTCATTTTCGACAAAGATTTACAGTCTACTTGTACATTTCGCCAATTGTCTCTAAATAGAATGAATTATGTATGCTATTGTTTGAAGTGAATTTTAATATAATCAAATTTCATTAGAATATGATTAAGATTGAAACTTGTATATTAGTAAATTATGTTTTAAATATGGGTCACAGTCAAATTTAATTATATTTGAATTTGACCGAAAATTGAGCTCAATTTAGATCTTAATCATTAGAAAGTTCGGGTTCAAGATAGGCCTAATCAAAATGGGCTGAATAGATTAAGTGGGATAGATATTTGAACAAAAATTAGGCTTAAAATTTATCTAAAATTTGGACCAAAATGACAAAATAAAAAATTTTACAAATAAATTTCTAAACTAAATAAATCTTCATAAATGAATTCTTGACCAAAATTTTCTTACAAACAGGTCCCTCAAAAATTTTACAAAAAAGTTTAATAAAAACTTAAAATTATAATTTAATCCCTGTAAAATTTAGAATTTATGAATAAACCTCTCAAATTTTCATATTTATAAATAAATTCCTAGAATTTTAATTTTTCATAAATAATTCCCTTGAAAATTGTTATTTACAAAGAAATTTAAATTTTATTCAAAAAAGACCCTAAAATTTTATAAATAAGTCTTTTTTAAAAAAAACCCTTAGAATTTAGTCTAAATTTTTCAAAAGAATTTATAAATAGCCGTCTTATAAATTTAATATTCAATATAAATATAATTTTTAAAATTATTATTATCTAAAGTAAATAAATACTTATCTAGTCAATTCATATATTCAAACAATAAATCATTGGCTCTTACCTCACAACAAGCTACGGTCAAACCCTGCAGTAGTCCCTATCTCACCTTTGCGCAGACACAGTTATCGGATTCCCGAGAATACCTTGTATGGTATCTTTTAGATCAATTTAACAATTTTACACCAAAATGCTTGAGTTTAATGTGTCGCCTCGTGCAGCCCGCCGCATACCCACCGAGTTCTAATTAGCTCGTGAAACAAATTCGGACCTAGCCTTCCATAGACCTCAATTGATGATTCGATTTGTATGAAAGATTTTAGTTGACCAATCCAAAAAAGAAATTCGGTGTATAATCAATAGGGTTATGTCTACGGGACTACGTCAATATTGGGAGTAACTCTTTAAATTATTATTTTCTAATAATAAACTTTAAAAATATCTTGAAAAAGACAGAGCAACTCCATTTATTAATTTATTAATTTATTTATTGAGGAATCTCTATTCAACTCATAGATGGTGTGATTCAATTGAGATACAACGTAGATTTAACTTTTTATTCATTTGTAGGATCCGAACGGTCCGGGTGGTGATACCACCACAGCTCCTCTCTCTTCTCGAAAATTCATACATCTCCTCCTTTTATTAGTGTATGGATAGCTATCTCTTGAGTATAGGTTTAGGTTCGGCGTCTATCGAAAAATGGAGATTGTAGATTAGGCAGTGAGTGGATTCAAATCCTGACCATGATTTCAAATTTAGGGGTGCAATACGTCGTTCAGGCCGTTGGTTTGGAAATCAAGAATTCGGAGACAAGGACCGAATCCGTTGCTTTGTAGACTGAGTATATGTTCTCATCCATTTTTGGGAACATAATATTATTAAATTTTAAAATGATGTTTTGTGTATAAAGAACATATATAACTATCAAATTAATAATTGGCGTGTTCTGTATGATTTATCAGTTGATGTGCTAAATCGGCAGTGGATTTTTTCGAAAAAATTAAATTGAAGAAATTTTTTTAAAATAAAAAAAAATGAGTCGACTCCTATTCATTAAAATCAAGAAAATGTTACGTGACACTGGAAGTGGTCGGATGAGATATTTTTCAAAATTAGCTTGGTACATGCATGGAATATCATCTGTGATTCTTTAAAGGTTGATCACGAAGAAATTTTCTTTTCAGAATAGCATCTCACGGTCAAGTTGGAGGCTATTTTTATGCTCAAATTTGTATTTATTTTTTATTCATGAACAACTAATTTCAACTAATGATAAAAAATAATTGTATGATCTTTTATGTTTTTTATTTTTAAGAGTTTTCATGGTCTGAATTAAATCTCATACTTTGTCTGAAATTATTATATAAAGATAAATATAAAATACATTAATATAAATAATGTACTATACTTTGTTTTTGGAGGATGTGTATGCTCGCAGGTGCAACGCATGGAACAAACGTGCACAGATTACTTTGTTACCAAACAAACTCAATAATTCCTCAAAACTTGTAAAATAATTGCTAGTAAACAAGAAGTAAATAGAATGATTATATTCTAAAATAATAATTTTAATTTAATTTTAGCTCAAAATTTATTTAGAAAAATCGCGATGATTTCCAATCAAAAAAGTGCCTTTAGATTTTTGTGCAAAAATTTTCATACCTGACATACAACATATGATATGGTCAAAAATAGCAATCTATAATTGACGTGTTAAAAAATTGTGTAACGATGTCAAGATGACCTTCCTCCGACAAAAGAAGTCATTATATGAAAACCAATAGAGGTATATATAATTTAACGAGTCATTCAAAAGTCTCTCAGGCGTTTAAACACCAAAAATGTTGTTATAATATCATGTGTGATGAATTAATTTCACATTGGATATTGAATAGATAGAGTCCAATAAATATAATAAAAAAAACTTATATCTCATGAGTTTGAGCGTTTGGGATGATTTGGTGTCTGACTCACTATATGGATCTGGTTTGACACTCTTGTGACTCCTCAACCAGTGATATCAGACTTTCGGTTTCGAAGTTGTGCAAACTCTTAAAACAAAAATTACCGTGATAATGCGACTGAATTAAGTAACATATTAGTCTCATGGCAAAGATCGGCGAAACTGGTGCAAGGGCGCAAGCGCAAGGCCGGCAAGGGCGCGGGCATCAAAGGCCGATGCAAGGATATGAGTCGCACAATGAAAGTGGTCGAGTAAAAGAATTTTTGATTAAGAGTGTTAAATTGATGTGGTCAAATCACACCTGAAGGGGAGATTATTATAATGTCAGATGTGATGAATTAATCCAACATCGGAAATTGGATAGATAGAGTCCAATAGATATAGTGAAAAAGACCCATATCTCATGAGCTTAAGCTTTTGGAATGGTTTGGTATCCGACTCACTATATAGATCTTGTTTGACACTCTTGTGGCTCCCCAACAAAATGTAGTTAGATTATTTTTATATTATTTTAAAAAATAAAGTATCGTACTATATTTATATTTATTCATTTAAATTTTAATAAATAATAGAAAAAATTACCTACAACTCCTGTAATTAGCCTTAATTACCTATAACCCCCTGTAATTTCCGGAATTACCCACGCCCCTTTATTATTATTTAATCAAAATTTTCTCAAAAAATTTCGATTTTACCTTCGATTATTTTTACAATTAAACCTCTAAAAACTTGTTTTTTTTATTATTTAACACCCCGAAATTCGAATTTTTGCAAATAACATCCCGAAATTATTTTGATTTACAGAAAAGTCTCCGAAATTTAAATTTTTGCAAATAACACCCCGAAATTATTCTGATTTACAGAAAAATCTCCGAAATTATTGCGACGGTGGCGAGGGTGGCAGAGAGTGAGCAGCGATGCCGGAGGCCGGCGGCGGGAGCGGAGGCCCGAGGCCGGCGCGCGGGAGCGGACGGCGGAGGCCGGAGAGCAGGCGTGGAAGCCGGAGGCCGAGGGCGGCGAGGCATGCAGGCGCAGACAGCCAAGGCCTCCGACTTTCGCGCTCGCTCACCAGCCTCCGCCGTCCGCTCCCGCGCACCGACCTCGGGCCTCCGGTCCCACCGCCGGCCTCTGGCGTCGCCGCCCACGCGCCGCCACTCTTACCGCCGTCACAATAATTTCGGGGACTTTTCTATAAATCTAAATAATTTTGGGGTGTTATTTACAAAAATCCGAATTTCGGACTGTTAAATAATAAAAAAAATAAGTTTTTAGGGATTTAATTGTAAAAATAACTGAGGGTAAAATCGAAATTTTTTTAGAAAAATTTTGATTAAATAACAATTAAGGGAGTGTAGATAAATATTTTAAGAAAGAAGAGGGTGCGGGTAATTCCGGAAATTACAGGAATTATAGGTAATTAGAGCTAATTACAGGAGTTGTTGGTAATTTCTCCTAAATAATATATCCAATGACATAAAGGTCCAAAAAAATTTAAAGTATTAACTAACCAGACTAATATTCAAATATCAAAAATTTGATCAAATTATTTTTTACTTCTTTAATTTTGATCGTGAGTTTAAATTTAATTTTGATCCTTGTCATTAAAAAAAATTTTTTTTTCACTCTCTTTAACCGTCGGAAGTGCCTTTCGTCGTGTGCGTCTGTCGATCACACCTACTCATCTGATTGGATGACCAAATAGGATGACCAATTCTAGGCAAAAGACTAATAAAAAATTTAAAAATTATTGGACTGAAAAAATTTGAAAGATTGAAAAGAAAACTTCCAAACTAATAATACTATTTAGTTAAAATAATTAATAATGATAACTAACCCAGCGGGCTTTGTTTCATCACAATCCTCGATTGCTCCTCGTGATCACAACATCGAAAATTCTGACCAGGAGTTAGTCGAGTCAATTTAAGAAGGGGATTTGTGATTTTTTATAATTCTTGTTTATCGTAAAAAGGATAGTTTCTTATTAGTTCCTAAAAAATTTTCAACTTCTTTATCAGTTGAATATGTTTTTAAAATTTAATTTCAACCCTTCTCACAACTTGTCAACTCATTTATTTGACCAACTATCCGATTCAAGTGACACTATCATATAAACTTAAATATTTTTGCATGTATTTTTTAATATTTATCTCTATAATTATATATTTATTATTATCGTTAGCTTTAAAGATCGCTTTTCTAAGTCATTTAATTAACTTCACAAATAGTTAGAATGGTGAAATTAAGTAAGAAAAAGGAAAAGGACAATGAAGATAATGGTGATGATCAATTTTAAATATTTATTCATTTAAGTTCTAGCTATTTTTTTAAATTTTTATACAAGTTAATTATAGTTTTAGTCTTGGTTTTGATATTTTTTTTATTCATGGTAAATCTTAATATTTTTAGGGGTACGCTCTAATATTTATACATATAAATATATTTTTATTAACTTTAAATATTGTTTTATTTTATAATTCAATTTAATAGGTTCACAAATGATCAAAATAGTGACATCAAATGGAGAATTGTTGGAAAAAACTATAGCTAAAACCCTATGTATTTTTTGAAGTTTTGTTTTATGTTGGATTTTGTGTTTGTCTGTTGTTGAAACTCTTGGTCAATAATGTACGGCTCTAAAATTAATTTTGTTTTCTAGAACATGACAATTTGTGAAGTTATTAAAGTATCTTGCAAAATAAAATAATTTTTAAAATTAACAAGAGTGATAAAAAAATAATTAAAATAAATAAATATTGGAGAATACCCCATAAATATTAAAACTTATCCTGAATAATATTTAAATTACATGAAGAATATTAAAACTAATTCTAAAACTGCAATTAACTTGTGTGAAAGTTTGAAATAAAATAGACAAAAATTAAATGAATAAAAATAAAAAAGCCAATCATCATCATCATCCTCTCCTCACTTCTTCTCTGTTTAATGCTACTATTCAAATTATTTGTGAAACTATTCAAAAGACTTGTAAAAATAAAATTATCTGTAAAGTTAAAAAGAAAAACAAAATTATAGTTACATGCATAAATATTATAGAGTACCCTAACACTATTCAATCTTATCCTCAATAATATGCAAATGTATATGAAAAAAAATCAAAATCGAGACTAAAACTATAATTAATTTATATGAAAATTTGAAATAAAAATAGACAAAATTAAATGAATAAATATCAAAATCTCATGACCATCATCATCCTCATTGTTCCCTATCTTTTTTTTCCCATCTGATGCCACTATTCTGACTATTTATAAATATATTAAAATGACCTAAAAAATAAAATGATCTTTAAAATTAATTAAAATAATAAAAGTACAATTACATAGATAAATATTAGATAGTACCCTCGAAAATATTTTTGCTTACTCTCAATAATATTCTAAAATTGAGATTAAAACCATAGTTAAATTATATGAAAGTTTAAAATAAAAATATACAAAAGTAAAAAAAATAAATATCAAAAATTAATCGCCATCATTATTCTTATTATTTCACTTGATACCACCATTTTGACTATATGTGAAACTATTAAAGTGATTTGAAAAAAAAAAAGATCTTTAAAAATAACAATAATAACAATAAAAATATAGTTATATGGATATATATTAAAAAGTACCACAAAAAATATCAAAACTTACTCTAAATAATATACAATTATAAATAAAAGATAATTGGCTCAATTTTAATATTTTTCATGTATATTTTGTATATTATTTAGAATAAATTTGAATAACTTCAAGGATACTGTTTAATATTTATCTATTTAACTATAATTTTTTATATTTTAAATTTTTTTGTCTCAATAAGTATATCTTCTCTGAAAATTTTTATTTTCATATTTGAAAGGGTCATCCCTCATCTTAATGATGCTATTTAAGCTTAGAAAGTGTTTCGAATTGGCTGGAATATAGATGAAGATAAAAAAGACAAATTTCATGATGGAGAATTGAGTTGGAGAATAAAAAGACGTGGCAAAGAAAAAAATAGAGATGATGATGGAAAAATGACACATAAATACTAAAAAGAAGTAATATATGATTTTAAAAAATTTACTTGTCATATGAGACTTATGAAAATTTGTGCAGGGACTGATCCGAAAAAATTAGAGATTGATACGGAAGTGCAAAATTGACGGGGCCTGAAATGGAAAATAAATTTTCCAGGGATTGAAAAGAACTTTTCCCTGAAAAATAAAAATAGTAAATATTTTTCTATTTCGCCAGGACTGGTGTTTCGATCCACCTTCCATCATGCCTCGCGATCAAAACGATCAGCCTCGCCGCTTTATTTAAGGCCCGCGCCGAGGAGCCGTCGTGCATCACTCGCCTCTCTTTCCTCTTCCATTTCTCATGAATCCAAACACCAGTCTCTTCTTGCTTTTTCTTCTTCTTCTTCTTCCTCTGTCATGGCGGGAAACCACGACGACCTAACTGCTTCCGTAGGATCCCCTCGCTCACTGCCGTCTCACAACTCCTCTCTCCGGCGACATTTCACACCGCCCAGACTTCTTCTTCAAACCCAACCCCGACCTCTTAACCGGACAATCCTAGCAGTTCCGCCGGAGTCCCATCGCCCTCGGCGCTGTCCGAAGCCTAATCGAAAAAACTTGAAGTCGCGCGCTTCCCTTCTCTATCCGAGCACCTCCGCGACAAGTTCGGAGCCGCGTTTGTCCTCCTTTTCGACACCGTCAGGGAGATGACCATCATCAAGGAAAGATCTTCCGACCCCACGAGAGTACGAGAGATATCGGCGTTCATAGGCAGCTTGAAGCACATCACGCACGAGTCTAAGCACGACGCAGAGCTCGAGATTTACTACCAGAATCCCATGAAGCTCCCCAGGCCGCCCCCTGCCGGCGATGGCATCATGCCGGGATTAGGCCCCACCCAAGAACTGGACAAGATCCTCTGCACCGCGACATCCAAGTTCCCCGCAGCCGCCGCCCGAGGCCAAACAGATACCTGAGAGAGTCAAAAACCTTGCTGTGTTCTAACGAGTTTCCGGATTTTTCGACCAGCCTTGAGTTTGTCTCCGGCAAGTTTGAGGCGGCTAGGAAGCACGTGTGCGAGCTCAGAGGGAAGCGCGTTTCGGACTGCGAAGGCAGCGTCCCGAGGGCGAAGTATTTTAAGGAATTTTTTGGCTTAGTAGCTAAAAATTTAATCCGGGATTTTTTCCAGTATTTTAAGGAATTTTTTTATCAAAAAATTTCTAAATTTAATAATTTTAAAGGAAGATATATATATATAAATATAATTAAATCTAAAATCAACGTTTTGTAAAAATTTTAAAATAATTTGACTAAAATTAAAATGAATTGATATTAGTTAAAATCGAAATATATTAATTTTCGTGGGTATTAAAATGAATTCAAAAATCCAATAGTAATATCTGGTTTGTTAAATTGCGTTCTCTTGCTCATTCTATAGGTAGGGTGAAGACTATGTGCAAATACGCAGAATTCTTGGAATTTTATGTAAATCCACAATATTGTACGAAGGCCTATGAAAAAACATACAAGTATATTAAATCTAGTTTTTTTTTTTAAAATTCTTTAGTGTCTCTAACACTTTGCAAACACATCCAAAAAATCGTAAAATAAAAATTTTGGTAAAAAGCCCCCTCATGCTTTACTTATTTGTGAAAAACTTACAATGGAGGTAGATGATGGTAGAAAAAAGAATATTGAGAATTAAAGGTGTTAATTTGGCTCGCAGCTTATGAGCAATAAGCTCAAAAACTCATCTCCTTTATAATATTAATTGAGCTCAAGTTTAACCTGCTCGTTTAATTTCAATTCGAGAGCTTATTTATTCTTTAATATATAAAAATATAAGTTTAAAAATATATTATATGATATATGATTTATATAATGTATTATATATATTCAATTATGTAGTTATGATGTTGTAATTTATATAATTTTTATATTTACATATAATATTTTTATTTCAATATTATTTTTAAAAAATTATTTAAATATAAATTAGTTTCAAATAATTATTAAAAATAATTTTAAAATTTAAAATTTGAGTTGAGCTAGACTTGACTCAATTGGATTAGATCACTGCTTGGAATTAAGAGATGAGGATGAAAATGCAAATGGATAAAGGAAGCATTTAAGGATATATGAGAATAGAAGAGAAGTGGTTTAGAATATAAAATATAGAATTTGATGGGAAGGGGACATTGAAGATGAAGAAAGGAAGAAGAAACGAAGGAAGGATAGAGAGGGCAAAAAGAAAAAAAGGACAGGGCTTACGAGGCCTTTTTGTAAAAAAATTAATTGTTTTAAAAATAAAAATTTATGATAATTATATAGTACACTTTAAATTTCAACTAAACCGCTGTATTTACAAAATAATAAACTATTAAAATAATTTTTTGTACTTTACGAGTAGGACTGGACTCTTGAGACCACCCGAGTCCCACATAAAATATTCAACTAGGTCATGTAGCCATTTTAATTCATGTAAACTGACGTGGGGTGATGTGGTTCAGGTTTGGTTCAGATCAGTTTTGTTTGGATCGCTTCCTGCTCAGGTTTAAACCGAAATGACCATACAAATAATAAACTGATACAATTTAATAAATTATTCAATTGATAAAAAAAATGATAAAGAGAAAGGTTTTAAGTTTTGATCCTAAGATATGTCGAAATCGATACTTTTCAGTCATTTTAGTTTATTTCAGTTTTGTTCAAATATTTTTAAATTTTTTTAACTAAAATTTGATTTTAAATTTAAAAATATTTTAAAAAAATTTTTAAAAAAGAAAAGAATTGATATACATATTAATTTATTAAAATTATGAAATAATTTTTTTTTTGTAATATGAAAGAAACAATTATAAAAGCCAAAAATTAAACTTAGATCACTTTGATCAAAATTTAAAATTTTAACCATTAGATTAATTATAATTTGTGATAAAAATAAAATATATAAATATTAATAATATATTTTTGAAAATTAGATCGAAATGATTTTTGCCAAAATTTCAAACCATATTTGAAAATAAAATTATTTAATTGTCAAGAAATAATTTTTTAAATTCAATTCACTTTTAACTGCTTCTAATTTAGAAGTAAAATTTCTTATTTTCATATTTTTTTTATTTCGAAATTTTTTTTGAAAATAAAGTTAATATTACTTTTAATTATAATAATTTTTTTAATGAGGAGGAGAATGAGATTGGAGACGGCGAGAAGCCAAGGATCCGTCAGCTTCTGGATGAACAGTTCGATTTGGTGAGCTCTTTTTTTTTTGTTTTTCATACATTCACTAATCTTAAAGCTCAACTTTTTTTATCTATAATCACATAGGTACCCCGTTTATTTGAACGGCGAACTTCGAACATTTAATATGTATGCACTCTTAAATGCTAATTGTTGAGACTCTGTTTCTGGTGTGACGTTGTGTTCTTATGGTTGTATTTGTTGGAAAATCATGACATTGTTCTTGAGTCGGCATCCTTATAACCTCTTACAAAGACATTTTTTTTCTATGTTGCTATAATTTGCAAAATTTTTTCATCTTGAGTTTCTACTTAACTCGTTCATTTATGTTTATCTCTATAGCTTAAACTCTAGGAATATGATTGTAATATCTTATTGCATACGATATTGAACTACAAAATAAATTTAATAATATATGTAATTAAAGTTTAGAGAATATATAGAATTGAGATTTATTATAATAACGAAAACATAACCCAAATAAAATTTTTAAAAAGGTAATTCAACAAAAATTGCTTAAGTTTCTCACAATAATCACTCAAATATAAAATTTAAATAACCTAAACTAATAGGAGCTTTAACCACATATAATGAGCCAATACCATAGCTACCAACATTTGTTGGCTACTCTCATGTGAATAAAAAAAAATCAACAGAATGAGAATAATGCTTAGTGGGAGTTACTGCCTTTAAACAACAAAAGAGGTCAATAATAAAAAAATAATAACAAAAATGACAACGAAGACAACAATAATAATAGTGATGATCAAGTAAATGAATATTCATGTAAGGAATACATCAACAAAAAAGTGATAATCGCAAGCACGATAGTCAATGATTAGGAACAATAATTATGGATTTTCCTACCGATCTTACAAAGTTGGCCATATACTCCACCAAGTAAGGTCGAACCAAATTATATGTAAACCAATTTATAGGTACACCTTACTGATCTTACGGAGTTGGTTGTACCCTCTATAAGGTAGGATCATACTAAATTGTAAGCAAATCAACTTATGAGTGTGATCGTACTTCTACCAAAAAGGGTCTTACTATGTTGTACTTCCTACTGAGGATGGAGTGGTGATTCTATCTATTCACACGACAGATCATATCTTGTAATACTTAGGAGACCAATTATTGTCACATCTGATAATCTTGTTAATTATTTATTGAAGTAGAGCATCACTGACTCATATCAGCCAAATAAAGTCTTACCATATATGTCCTCAATATACCCAAAGCTCACTAACAATAAATATCGAGTCAAGATTATCGATAGATGAAAAGACAATAGACTTGATCCATAAATTAGACTAAATTATTTGGAAAACATCATCAAAAGAAGAATAAGAGACCATCAATAGAATCAATATGAAAAATCGAGTCCAATGACTTCTTGATCACCAAATTTGGAGTTAAATTGAAAGAGTTATGGACAATTAAATATAATTATGCAATTTAACCTATAAAATAAATATAATCATATTTTAGTGCTCTTTATGTCATTTGAATAGAATTCAATAAATATATAATCTAACAGATAATGTAAATATTATTCTCAGATCCTAAACATTTGGTAATGAGTGATTACAAGATACATAGGTTGTGGGTGGTTACTGGGTCATGGGTAATGGGCTATGAGTAATGAGTGGTTACATTACTTAAATAAACTTGGTTCCCAAATTTAAAGTAAACATATATTAAAAGATATAAAAGTACTTTGTCTTGATGTCCTCCTCTCTCTCCCAAGTGATTTCATCCAGAGAGTGATACTGCCATAGTACCATTACTAGAGGAATTACTTTCTCCTCAAGACGTGATTTTTTCGCTTCAAAATCCCAATTGACCGTTTGTCACAAGTCAAGTCCTTCCTCAATTGTAACTATTGAAATGACAAGGCATGCGTGGTATTTGAAACATACTTCCTCGGCATGAATACATGCAAGATGTTATGCACATTAGCCAAGGTGGGAGGTAAGGTAAGGCTATAAGCAAGTGCTCCAATTCTTTTCAAAACTTCAAAGAGACCAATATAACAAGGTGCCAACTTGCCCCTTATTCTAAATCTCATCACGTCCTTTGTTAGAGAAATCTTAAGAAAAATGTGATCACTCATATGAAACTCAAGATCTCATCTCCTATCATTAATATAACTCTTTTGCCTACTCTTTATTGTAAGCAATTTTTCCCAAATCACTTCAATCTCCTCAGTAGCAGGCTGAACCAACTTTGGGCTTAAAATTTTTCTCCACCAACCTTTGTGCAATAAACAAGAGATCTACACTTTCTCTCATGCAAGGCCTTATAAGGTGCTATTTAAATAATAGAGTAATAATTGTTATTGTAGGTGAACTCAACTAAACACAAATGAGAATCTCAGCTCCTTTGAAATCTAAAGCACATTCTCTCAACAAATCCTTTATAGTGTGAATTATTATCTTTGATTGACCATCAGTATGAAGATGATATAATATGCTAAAACATAGTTGTGTTCCCAAAACTCTCTAAAAATTGTCCCAAAAAAGTGAAGTAAATCTAGGATTTTTGTTAGAGATGATAGTAATAGCTGTCTCATGGACCTTTACTATCTCCTCTACGTATAACTCAGTAAGCTTATCCAAAGAGTAGCTTGTCTTGATAGGAAGGAAGCAAGCTGATTTGGTTAACTAGTCTATTATGATCCCAATAATATTTAATCCTTTCCTTGTCCTTGGCAAACTAGTCATAAAGTCCATAGTGACATGCTCCCACTTCTATTTAGGAATAAGAAGTGATTATAACTTTCTTGCTAACCTTTAATGTTCAATCGTAATTTGTTAACACACCAAATACTTGAAAATAAATTCTGTAATATCTCTCTTCATGCTATACCACTAATAATTTTGCTTCATATTTCGGTATATTTTTATGCTATGAGGGTATATCAAGAAACGAGAGTTATAAGCCTCACTTAACAACTCCTGCTTCAACTAAGGATCTTCAGGGACACACAGTCTGCTGATATCTTACTCGTTGATTGACCATCAGTCATCATATTATAACCCAACATGACTGAAAGGTTTTGAGTCAACTCTAATTTTAAAGTCTAAAAGGTAGGGTTTTTCAACTAACTCTCCTTAAGCTTCAACACTAACTCTAACTCTAGATGCAATCCAGCTAGCAAACCTTGCTAAGTGTCTAATAAAATAATTACATCTAGGTCTCTTAGAGTCTCTAAAGTCTTTCACTTCCTCACTAACAAATAGAATGAGTATCTTGCTGACTTTCTATTGAGTGCATCCACAACAACATTAGATTTTTCTAAGTGATAGTTGATAAAACAATCATAATCCTTTAGAAAATCCAATTACCTCTTTTGTCTTAGATTGAGTTCCTTCTGAGTGAAGAAATTCAAGTTCTTGTAATTTTTAAAGATTTCAAATATCTATCCATAGAGATGATGCCTCCAAATCTTCAGTACACAAATAATGGTTGCCAACTCAAGATCAGGGGTGAAATAATTCTTCTTATGGACTTGCAATTGCCTAGAAGCATAGGCCACCATTTTTTCATTTGCATCATAACGTAATTTAATTCTTTAATAGAAGGATCATTATATACTGCCAAACCATCACTCGTAGAAGTTATGTTCAACACAAGTGCAGAAGTCAGCCTTCTGTTAGATTCTTAGAAACTTTGCTCACAATCCTTAATTCAATTAAGTTTAACACTCTTTTGAGTTAGTCGAGTCAATAGGGCTGCAACCTTGGAAAAACCTTCTACAAATCTTCTATAGTAACTTGTCAACCCAAGAAAGTTTCTCACGTTCATTATATTGGTGGACTTTTTCTAGTCCAACACACCTTCTATCTTATTTGGATTCACAGATATATTAGCACCAAAAATCATGTGACCCAAGAAGACTACTTCTGTCAACTAAAAGCTACACTAATTCAGCTTGTATATAGCTTCTCTTGCCTTAAGATCTCCAACACAATTTTTAGATATTGCTTATGCTTCCTGTGACTCTTGGAATACATCAAGATATCATATATGAAGACAATGACAAACTAATCTAAATACTGTCTGAAAATCCTATTCATCAAATCCATAAATATTGCTGGTGCATTAGTCAGAGCAAATGACATAATAAGAAACTCATAATGTCCATTGCCAGTCTTGAAAGTAGTCTTTGGGATATCATTATCCTTGACTTTCAACTAATGATAGCCAAATCTTACATCAATCTTCGATTACACTTGAGTACCTTGTAATTGATCAAATAGATCATCAATTAGAAGGAAAGGATACTTATTTTGCACTATGATTTGATTTAGCTTATGATAATTTATGCATAACCTCATAGTCCCATCTTTCTTTTTCACAAAAAAGATTAGTGCACCTTAGGGAGATACATTGGGGCATATATATCCCTTGTCCAAGAGCTCTTGCAATTGCTTTTTTAACTTTGCTAACTCCATTGGTGTTATTTTATAGGGGGGGTCTTGAGATTAGAGTGCTTCAAGTACAAGATCTATGTTGAACTTCACCTCTTAATCAGGAGGTAATCCTGATAAATCGTTAGAAAAGACCTTTGGATATTCTTGAACAATAGGAATGTCGTCTAATTGGGGTGTACTCGATTGCTCCTCAGAGATAAAAGTCACATACCCTTGCAACCTTTTATGAGTAGTTGTTGGGCTTGAAGGCAAGAAAATATCCAAAAAATTTTCTTGCAAACCAAAGAAGGTAAAAGTAGTTTGGCTAGGTGGCCTGAAGATCAATACCTTCATAAAGTAGTCAATACTGGCATGATAAATTGCTAACTAATTCATGCCTAGAATGATGTCAAAATCTTTGAAATTTAGTACAACCAAATTCACTGTGAGTTCTTGGTTCTCAATCTTGATAATATACTATTTGAATACTTGGTCTGTAATCATATTATCACCAGCAAGTATTCCAACTATCAAATTTGTCTCTAGAGGACCAAACTTTCTAGCTAATTTAGTAAAGTGAGGAGCAATAAAAGATTATGTTGATCTAAAATCAATCAAATAGAAGCAATCATATCATCAATAAGAATTGTACCTTACACCATATTCTCTGAAGCATTTGCATCAGCTTAGGTTAAAGCATAAACTCGAGCAAGTGTTGACTTCTTCTTGGGGATGAACTTTCTTTGTTATTAGTTCTGATTCTACCAAATCTCCTATTGAGGATGCATTGGTTTTGGACAATTCTTTGGCATATAACCCATCTGTTGGCATGTGTAGCAAAGACACTCTTCATTTTTACTTGTTGGACAACATCATGCCCTATGTCCTAACTGACCACATAGATAACATCCATCCCTAATATATTATAATTTGCTCCATGGTGCTTACTGGCCTCCCATATTTGAACCTTTTCTCAGGTTTTCAAACATCGGTATAGGTTGTCGACTTAGGATGATTCTTCAGTGACTTCTCCCTTAGTAACTGAGAGTGAGCCTGTGTCTTTTCAACTTCAAGGGACTTGCTCACCACCTCTTTGTAGGCTTTTAGTTCAAAATAACCAATATGTTCTCCGATCCCCTCAATGAGTCCATTCTCAAATAGTTGAATCCACTTCTTATCCTTAGAAACAAAATTTTGGAGGAAACAACAAAGCCTATTGAACTCGGCTTTGTATTATTGCATTGTTCAGTTGTGTTGTTGGATGTTGACGAGTTTTTGTCACATTTTCTTCTGAACTATTGCAAGAATATGTTTTTGAAGAAAATGCTCTTTGAATTCTTCCCAAGAAATAGTTTTGTTAGTCTCCCTTAGAGACCTCAAAATAGTCCTCCACCAGGCATCAACATCGCCCTTGAGTAGGTAGGCTGCTAGATTCAACTTTTCCTTATCCGAACAGTCAATAGCCTTAAATGCCTTCTTTACCTCTCATTGTCAGGTGTCCACCTCCTCAAGGTCATCGCATCCAAAAATATTGGAGGCCCCATCTTATTGACTAAATAATAAAGGGGTTGGGATTATTCTCTCTTTCCCTTCCTCCTCCTTTGCTAGTACCAGTCGTCATATGTTGGTTCAGGAATAGCATAAGAGTTTCTTAAAGTGTCATATTTGTATCTTCCCTCCCTGTCCCTCGACCTTGACCAACCCCTACATTCCTTGCTCGTCATGGCACACCATCCCCAATATCAGGGTTGTCATGCCCACAGCCAATAATAGCACTCCACGATCATGAGTAAGGGTACAACAAGGAGGCATACTGAACTTGAAAAGAAAGGTTTGAAGGGTTTAGTATTTTGAATAACACAAGCGAATACTATAACATGAAATAAACCTTAAAACTATGTTATTCTTAAAGTTTAGACTCTACTACCATAAAAGTTATAACACCTTGTTACGTCGGATATTAGACCACAAGATAAAGTGAACAACATATATAATTAAAATTTACAAAACACATAAAATTAAAATTTATTATAATAACAAAAATATGGTCGAAGTAAAATTTATAAAGAAAAGTAATTTAATAGAAATTACTTAAATTTCTCATGACAGCCACTCAAATATAAAATTAAAATAACCTAAAGCAACATGAGTTTCAATTACGAATACGACTGTACAAGCCACTATCACAATCATCGGCATTTATCGGCTATCAAGGTTAGTGTTAGCATTTTTTGAAATTATTTTTATTTAAAAATTAATATTATTTATTTTACATTAGTATTAAATTAAATTATTATAAAAAAAATTACTTTTTTAAAATTTAAATTATTGTAGGGTTAATTTTGATAAAAAAAATTAGTTTACAAAAATAGTTTATTAATTTTAATCTTGAGATTAATATTGACCTTAAACTTGACCTTGATCCGTTACCAAATAAGCTCTTATGGATGAAGAAAATCAATGGAATAAACCAGTAATGCCCAGTAGAGAGTTATTGCTTCTAAACAACATCATAGGTTAACAATAGCAAAGAAATAGTAAAAATAGCAATGAAAACAATAATAACAATAGTGATGATCAGTGAATCAGCATTTATAGTAAGAAATATATTAATAAGAAAGTGATTATTGCAACTATGACAGTCAATGGATAGAGATAGTGATTATGGACTCTCATGCCAACTTACGGAGTTGGCCATACCTCTCACCAAGTAGGGTCAAACCAAACTATATGTAAACTAGTTTATGAGTGTACCTTATCGATCTTATAAAGTTGGTCATATTCTCACCAGATAAGGTCATACCGAACTATATGTAAATCAGCCTATGTGCATGACCATACTCCTACCAAGCATGGTCGTACTATATTGCATTCCTCATTACGGATGAAGTGATGATTCCATCTAATCACATGACAAATCACATCTCCTAACACTCAGGAGATCGGTTACTATTACGTCTGATAATCTTGTTAATTCCTTATCGAAATAGGGAATTATTGACTGGTACCTGTCATCTAATCACATGACAGGTCATATTCTCACCAGATAAGGTCATACTGAACTATATGTAAATCAGCCTATGGGCATGACCATACTCCTACCAAGCATGGTTGTACTATATTGCATTCCTCATTACGGATGAAGTGATGATTCCATCTAATCACATGACAGATCACATCTCCTAACACTCAGGAGATCGATTACTATTACGTCTAATAATCTGGTTAATTCCTTATCGAAATAGGGAATTATTGACTGGTACCAGCCTAGTAAAATCTTACTGTATATGTCCCCAATATGCCAAACACTTAGTCACAAGAAATATTAAGTCAAGATTATTGATAGATGAAAAGTAATCAACTTGATCCACAAATTAAATTAAATTAACTAGAAAAAATCATCACAGGAAGGATATGAGACCACTAATAGAATCAACATAGAAAATTGAGTCCAACAACTCCTGAATCACCAAATTTGAATTCAAATATAAGAGTTATGGAAAATTGAATATAATTATATAATTTAGCTACTAAAATAAATATAATCATATTTTAATGCTCTCTGTATCATCTAGATAGAATTCAGTAAATATATAATTTCATAGATAACGTAAATATTATTTTCACATCCTAAAAATCTGATAATGGATGGTTATTGGATCGTGGACAATAAAAGTGATGCTGATGATGGTGGTTATGCAGACATAGAAGCTAAACCACTTGCTGTGATGCTTAACAATGCTCTTAAAGGGCATAAAATTGATGAGTTGGAACTTGAAGATAAATACACAGCTCCAGGGTATTTTCAACATGGTGATAAAGAATCAATCTCAAGCAAACAGCTGAATGATTCTGCTGATGTAGTTCGAAAGTGTGAATAGCATGCTGAAAGATATTTTAATGAGAGTGAAGAAAATGATGAGGTGGTAATAATGGAGGTAAGTAGTGATGAATCAGAAGTTTGGGACTCTGAAATTATCATTTCTATATATTCAATGTTAACTTAATTATGTCTCGAATCTGAATTTTCTGGAGAGTGCTAATTAAATTAGAATTCATATTACGAAGTAATTTAGTGGGCCTAATCCTTCACTGAATTTGTCTTCTTCTAGGAGACTTTGATTAGTGAAATTCTTATTTGAGTCTATCTCTTATTTTGACTTAAACTGAGTTAGGTCACATCTATAAATACTCTATTCATCTAAGGATTTCAATAGAGTGAAATAGAGAGATATAGATCAAAACTCTCAAAACGTTTTGTGATACTTAGGCTACTTAGTTCCTTATGAGAGTTGGTGATATTGAAATTTTACCTCCATCATTGTAATCTCTTCTTCCTTTCTCATCAATATAATATCTTCCGAATCATTTTTGCCAGTGGAGTAGGCCATAGACCAAACCACATAAATATCTTATGTGTTATTTTTTCTTCTTTTTATTCTTCTTCTACATCGTGAATTATTATGGATATCGATATTTAGCACAACAAACTGGTAACAGAGCTTGGTTTAATATGTCCACTATGAAGTTTGATGTAAAGAAATTCAATGAAAAGTAAGAATTTTCTATTTGACAAGCAAGAGTTCGTGCAATTCTTACTCAACAAGGGTTGAGAAACATATTAGAAGATGTTAAGTCTAAAGATATCATCGAAAGTGTCTGAAAAATCAGAAGGCTAGTGCACATAGCACAATCATCCTCAGTCTCATCAATGAGGCACTCTATCTATTTCTTAATGAAACATCACCTTCAGAGGTATGAAAAAAGTTGGAGAAATAATATATGAGTAAGTCTATCTCAAATCGAGTTTACTTAAAGTAGAAGCTCTTCAATTTTAAATAAGAGAAAGTACGAATATAGTTGATCATCTTAATGCTTTTAATAAACTAGTCTCTCAATTATTAAGCATTGATATTAAAATTGAAGATGAAGACAAGATAATTATTTTATTATCTTCTCAACCTCCTTCTCTTGAGAATCTGAAGACTACTCTCATGTATAGTAATAATTTAAAATTTGATGATATTTTTGTTGTTCTTCCATCTAATAAATATTTAAAAAAGATTGAAGGAGATATGTCACACTCAGAAGCATTGATTGCCAGAGGTCATACCAAAGAAAGATAAAAAAACAAATCATTCTAGATCCAAATCCAAAGAAAAAATTGCAGGTGTTATAAAAAGATGGGACATGTAATTAAAGAGTGTTGGAAGCTCAAAGCAAAGAAAGAGAAAGAATTTCAGTCTAAAGAGTAAGCCAAAGAACAAGTGTCAGTTATTGAAGAGAGTTCTGATGATGATTATGGTAATGTTCTCTCTATTAGTTCTGATTTTGATCATTATCATAATACTTAGATTTTTTATTTTGGTTGTTCTTACCACATATGTCCTAATAAGGATTGGTTTGAAGACTATAAGTCTTATGATGGTGGTTTAGTTTTGATTGGTAATAACAATCCATGCAAATTATTGGAATTAGAACAATCAAAATTAAGCTGTTTGATAATATTATTAGGAATCTTATTGACATTAGACATGTTCTTAATTTAAAAAAGAATTTAATCTCTTTGAGTATTTTGGATTCTGCTAGTTAAGTATTCTGTTGAAGGTGGAGTTTTTAAAGTTACTAAAAGCTCATTGATAGTGATGAAGGGCCTAAAATATGAAAATTCGTATGAGTTAGTAGGAAAAACCGTTAAAGGTGAAGCAGTAATTTCTCAAGTTTTTTCTGATATGACCCACTTATGGCATATGCATCTCAGTTATATGAGTGAGTAAGGTTTAATTGAGCTAAATAAAAGAAAATTACTAAAATATCTCAACTCATAAAAATTAGATTCTTACGAGTATTGTCTTTATGGTAAACAATTCAAGGTAAAGTTTAACACCACTAAATGCTTAATTGATTATATTCATTTTGATGTATAGCGCTCTCCCATTCCATCAAAATTTGGTGCTCATTATTTTATTAGTTTTATTGATGATTTTTTCAGAAAAGTATGAATTTATTTTTTGCATCCTAAAACTAAAGTGTTTTTTATTTTCAAACGATGAAAAAGTTTAGTTGAAAAAAGAATTGATAGAAAAATCAAATATCTTAGAAGTGATAATGACAGAGAGTACAAATTAATAGAGTTCTCAAATTCTGTGAAAATGAAGACATTGAACGTCACTTTACCATCCCAGGAAAACCTCAATAAAATAGTGTGACTGAAAGAATAAACAGGACTTTGTTGGAGAAAGCATGAAGTATGCTTAGTGCAGCTAATCTTGACAATGATTTTTGGGTAGAAGTAGTCAATACAGTATGTTTCATTATGAATCGCTCTCCTTAGATAGCCATTGATTATAAAACTCTTAAAGAGGTATGGACTGGTGAACCAGTAAATTATTCTTCTTTAAAAATTTATGATTGCCCTTCTTATGTGCATGTCATCAAGGATAAATTAGAAGCATGTTCCAAAAAGTGTATTTTCCTCGATTATATCAAAGGTGTTAAAGGTTATCGTTTGTGAGATCCTATTATTTCTAATATAATTATTAAGAGAGATGTAGTGTTTGATAAAAGTATTATATTAAAATCTCTCAAGAAAGATTCCAATAATATAATGCAAGTGGAAGTGGAGCATGTAGTTCTTTCAAAAGAAGATATTCAGGGTATACCAAACTCTTAAGAAAATTCTAAGAACAAATTTTTGAGAAGACTCCAGTTCGAAGATCTCAAAGAAACATTAAACTAACCGAAAGGTATGGTTTTGAAGATATGGTAGCGTTTGCTTATTTCTTGACAATGGTGATTCGTCTTCCTATAAAAAAATAGTGCAGGATAAGAATTCTTTTCAGTGGTAAGTTGCTATGAATGAAGAGATGGATTTTCTTAAAAAAATCATACTTGGGACTTGGTAAAATTACCATAAGATAAAAGAGCAATTAGTTGTAAGTGAGTATTTCGAAAGAAAGAGGATTTTTTTGAATAGATGGTGTTAAATTCAAGATCTGTTTAGTTACAAAAGGGTATTTATAAAAAGAGGGTGTTGATGTTAATAAAATTTTCTCTCATGTGGTTAAGAACACATCTATTCATTTTCTACTTACTTTAGTTACTTTTCATAATCTTGAGTTATAATAACTTGATGTCAAAATCGTCTTTCTGCATAGAGAATTAGAAGAGCAGATTTTTATGTAACAGCCTGAAGGGTTCATCCAAGAAGACAATAAAAATTATGTTTGTAAGTTGAACAAATCACTTTATGGTTTGAAATAATCTCCAAGGCAATGGTGTAAAAGGTTTGACAGTTGTATGTTGGGATAATATTTTATTCATTGCAAATATAATTATTGCGTCTATTTTAAAATGCATGTCAATAATTTATTTGTTATATTACTTCTTTATATTGATAACATGCTTATTGCTACTCAAAACATATATCTACTTAATGATCTAAAGCTTAGAATGAAAAAAAAAATTGAGATAAAAGATTTAGATGCTATAAGGAAGATTTAGATTAAAAGCATAACAAATTATGATTCAAACAGAGCAAGTATCTCAAGAAGATTATTTTTCATTTTCGCATGCAGAATTTAAAATCTGTTAGTACTCCTTTAGCATCCAACTTCATGCTTTCAGCTCAATTATGTCCTTCTACATATGAAGAGTATGCATACATGGAGAACATCTCATTTTCAAGTGCTGTTGAAAGTCTAATATATACTATGGTATGCATAAAATCTGATATTATACAAGCAGTCAGTATTGCTAGTCATTACATAACAAATCCAAGAAAAGAGTAATGACAAGCTGTGAAGTGATTATTAAGCTATATCAAAAGTACTCTTAATATTGGCTTATATTTCGAGAGAAATACAATTCAAAAGGCCAAAATTGTTGGCTATGTCGATTCAAACCATGTTAGAGATCTTGATCGATGATGATCCCTCACTGGTTATATTTTTACTCTTTGTGGTGGACCTATTAGTTAGAAGTGTACCTTACAGTCAACTGTGACATTATCTACAATAGAGCTCGAGTATATGACAGTTACAGAAACAGTCAAAGAAGCTCTATGGGTAAAAGGATTGGCAAGTGAAGTTAATTTTTTTCAATGTGTTCTTTATATTTTTTGCTACAGTTAGAACGCCATACAGCTTATGAAGAACTAAATATACCAATCCAGATCAAAACAAATTGATGTCCGATTTCATTTTATTCGGGACACTATTGAAAATTTCAAGATTTCTTTACAAAAAATTCATATTTCAAAAAATTCTGCAAATATGTTGACGAAGGTGATTCCGATTAATAACTTCAAGCTCTGTTTGGACTTAATCAATATTCAAGATTGTTAATCTTGCCTTATGAGGAAATGGCAAAGGGGTTTGAAACCAGGTTGTTGCGCTAAATATCAATATCTACTACAATTTATGATGTAAAAGAAGAATAGAAAAGAAGAAAAAATAGCACACAAGAAATTTATGTGTTTTGCTCTACGACCTACTCTATTGGTGAAGACGATCCAGAGGATATTCTATTGACGAGAAAGGAAGAGAAAATTATAATGATGGAGGTGAAATTCCAATATCATCAACTCTCATAAAAAACTAAGTAGGCTAATAATCACAAGACGTTTTGAGAGTTTTGATTTATGTTTTTTTATTTCACTCTATTAAAATCCTTAGATGAATAAATTATTTATATATGTGGCCTAACAGAGTTTGAATTAAAATAGGAGACTGACTCAAATAAAAATTTTACTAATCCAAGTCTTCTAATAAAAGACAAATTTAGAGAAGGATTAGACCCACTAAGTTACTTCCTAATATGAACTGGTCGAATAAGAAGGTTCTTGATTAAGAGTGTTAAAATTAATGTTCTCAAATCACACCTGAAGAGAGAGTTTGTTATAATATCATGTGTGATAAATTTGTCCCACATCGGATATGGAATAGATAGAGTCTAATATATATATAGTGAAAAATACTCATATTTCATGAAGATTTTGGAATGATTTGATATCCAACCCACTATATTGATCTAGTTTGACATTCTTTCGACTCCTCCAATAATTCAACACTTGATAATCACCCGGGAAAAATCCAAGCTCTAGAAAATCCTAAGAAGAGAATCATGAAGAATCTGTCCGTTGATGTAATGCCAAAAAGCGACATCATTGTGCTTTGTGGGAAGGAGAAGCTCCCAATTGGCTTTCTGCTTGAGAAGTAGCGAATTGCTAAGATAAGTGAAGAGGCCAGTGGGTTTAGGAGTGGAGAAACCCAAGAGGAGACCATATGGTGAGGAGTCAAAAGGAGGAAAAGAAAGAATGCAAGGATTCTATTTCTTTTGTTTTCTGATAATTTTTGTTTCATCAGTTTAGTTTCACAAAAAAGAAAATATTGAACTGATAAAGTTGTTTTGTGAGTTTGTTTTGGTTAGTTTTCCTAGATGATTGTGCTTAGGGTTGTGCATTCGGTTAAAACCAAACCAAACCGAACCAAATAAACCGAACCGAAATTTCCGAATTTTTCAAATCCAAAACCGAACCGAACTGAAATCAGTTCGATTATAACCGAATTGTAACCGATTTTTTTGCAAAACCCAAGCCCATGCCCACGCCCACGCCCAAGCGAACCTGGAGGCCGATGGAGCGGACGAGGGAGGAGAGGAAGGAGGTGGCGGCGGTGTAGTCGGGGTCCGGGTGGGCAGTGGGGATGCGGAGGTACTACTGAAAGAGCTGAAGAAGACGACCCGGTGGCGGATTTCTTCGTTGAAATCGACGAGTCAGCCTTGAAGATCAGCTCCGGCTTCCTCTCAAGAATCCCTCCTCACCCGCTCCGGCTTCCTCGGTCTCCTCGCCTTCTCCTCCTCCTCTGACGGCCCATCCTCTCCCGCAGGTGAGTGACCTAAGGCCACGACGTGGAAACCCTAGTTTGGTGGTCACTGGTCAGTGAGGACTGGAGAAGCTTGATCGGCGGGGGGTCGGCATCGCTGAGAGATCCGGGACGCGATCGGAGAGATGAGATGCTACAAACATGGATCGAGAGGAGAAGGGAGTAGAGGATTTGGAGAAGGAGATCAAGGAATGCTGGAATGGGAAGTGGGAGTGTGGTTTTGCCGAAGCTTGGGCTTGGGTTCGGTTCGGTTTTTACGGTTTTTCAAATTCCATAACTGAAACCGAATTACAAAAATTTCGATTTTCAAAACCAAACTGAACCAAAAACCGAATAACCCGAACCAAATCGATTATTTGGTTTCGATTCGGTTGGTTAATTCGGTTTTAACCGAATAGTGCACACCCCTAATTGTGCTCATTGAAAGATATCAATACTCATCTTCATTATTGGAAACTAAAATTAACAATCCATCTGCTAAGCACAAACTTGGAAGTCTGGGTCATGTTTATCAACTAACATTCCTGTTTTTCTGAAGATCCATGTCACGTCATTTTTATGTGTTCTCTGTGGCTGTCTTTTCTCTTCTTTTTTTTTTTTTTTGTCATAATTGCTGGTTCTGCTGTTCATTTTTTCATATTGGTAAAACTTTTATATAGATAATTTCATTCATGAGCTCTACAACCCTTGGATTATTATCTTGGTAGTATTTCTGTTTCTTAAATGTGAATGGTTACGATTGCACAATGTCTGCAATGCACCAGGCTGCTGTAAAGCAAGAGAAGCGGTTAGCAAGGCGAGCAAAGAAAGAATTGAGAGGCTTATATAAATCCGAAACTCAGAAAGCGCAGAAGATTGCTGCCATTCCGGTGCCATCTTCAACCCACTTCATGTAAAGCATCATTCTCGTCTTTCACTTTGTTGTATTTATGATAATTATTTTGTTGACAACCTATGTATACACAATTTTAATCCTTTTTTGTTTAGGCAAGATAATATGGTAACTTAGCTTTTTGTTTAAATCATCCAAAAAGTGGCTGCTCGAACCATGTGAAAAGCAGTTTGGTGTACTTTTTGTGAAGGTTTTATGGAATGCTATACAAACAAACTCAAGTCGGAACTGCATGTTAAGAAATTTTCGTGGTTACAAACTTTGAACGTTCTCTTTTATGGCCATTTAAGTTATGGAGTAACATAATGTGGAGCATTGGTTGGAGCTACATTATTAATTTAATTAAGCTAAACCAAATGTGGAATTACTAGGACTAGGTGCCTGTTCTCGTTAAACACAAAAATAGGGAATGTGAGAGGGAATTAGTCCTCGTATATTTAGGGTAAATATCTAAAGAGTGTACAGATGACACATGTAGCCCAAAGGTTAGATTATTTGAAACCAACGGAAAACTGTGCAGTAATTTGCATGTAAGAACTGTGTAGCAAATTAGCGGAAATTACTTACAAATTTGATGAACATAGTGAAAAATTAGTTTATATGGCTTGGATTTGTTTTATTATTTAGCCCTTAACATAATTTTAGAGGGTGAAGTAGGATTTTTAAGCTGATTCCATCAATGAGTTTAGATTAGCCAAGGTTTTGTTACTGGCAGAAACATGGTAGCCCCCCTTGTACACTTCGCTTCTTCTTCCTATTGGAATTTGTTGCGGCAATTTTTATTCATCGCTAGTAGAAAGAATGCTGCTTAACTGATGGATTATATATATATACTGTCAATCTCGATAGGAAGTAGAAACATATCTCAAAAACAGATTTTTCAACTAGCTCTCTTCACTTCTTTTGCAGATAAGTTCCCGTGGTTGCTAGCTTTGTCTGAAATTTTACTCCACGGAATCATGTTTGCTTATCAAGTGCAATGCAAAATTACTGGTGCTTATGTAGCAGACTGTTGTGCGGTGAAATTTTCTGGTTGCTTCAGCTTTAACTAAGATGCTTTTGTTATATCTCTTTCAATTTTCCCAAAAAGGAGCCATTGAGATGTGTATTTTTTTTTTTTTTTTATTATCATTATTATCTATAATCTGATTTATTTATTTATTTATTGGATCATAATTACATTGAATAAACTTATTTACTAATTAAATTAATTAATATTTTATTTTACAATTTTTTTAATAAATTTTAAAATTATTATTTATAAATTAAGTATTTCATTATTATAATTATTTTTTAAAAAATATTATTAATTTAATTATTTAAAATATTTTAAAATTATTGATATTATTTAAATATGTTGTATCGACTTGGGTTAATTTGAATCAATTCGAATTAATTTGGACCAATTGAATCAATTCAGACCGGATCAAATTATAACTTATTTAATTAAATAAGATAATTCATGTTAAATTGGGTCATGATTCGAACTCAACTCGTTTAATAAACAGGTTAATTTAGATCGAATCGAACTAACGGTTTAAAAATTGGGTTGATTTCGATTTAAAAAATTAATTTATTTAATAGATAAGTCGAATTCAAATTAATCCATTTAATATAATATTATATATTTCTTGGGCAACAAATGTTGAACAAATGTGACATGCGAAGCTGAATTGACAAGTCTAACTTGACTCAGCTTCCAATGGTGTTCTCAACATATGCAAATATTAAATGATCTTTATCTATTTTCTTGACTAATTAATCGGTACATTAGTGCAAACTCTATTTACTTGACCCAATTAATTCCATATTACTCGGATTGTAAGGATCTTAGGAAATCCATTCACAGATCGACCTCCAACCTCCACCATTTCATTTCCTCCCTTTATAAACACAAACTGCATCACTTCCATCCTCAAACTCAAACCAACTCACTATTTTTCTCCACATCTTCTTCCTTCTGTTTCTCACTTATAAGAACAAGAACAAAAAGATGTCTTTCATCAGTCTTCTTGCTCTTCTTCCATTCCTCGCTGTCCTTCGCCCCAGCCTCGCCGATCCAGACCCGCTCCAAGACCTATGCGTCGCCGATCTCAACTCAAGTAAACAAAGAGCTTTCTCATCTTTCTTTTTGTCTTCTGAATTCATTTTATTCACATCCATGCCAAGCTTCTGAGTTCAAATGAAACCTTTCAGCTGTGAAGGTCAATGGCTTTGTGTGCAAGCCGGCCACGGCGGTGATGGAGACGGACTTCTTCTTCGCAGGTCTGGCGCAGCCCGGCGATACCAACAACACAATGGGCTCCCTGGTCACCACTGCTAATGTAGAAAAGATCCCAGGTCTCAACACACTCGGGGTCTCTATGTCCCGCATCGACTACGCCCCCGGCGGGCTCAACCCGCCTCACACGCACCCCCGTGCCACCGAGATCGTCTTCGTCCTCTATGGCACCCTGGACGTCGGCTTCATCACTACTGCAAACAAGCTCGTCTCCAAGAGCATCACCCAGGGCGAAATCTTCGCCTTCCCGAGAGGTCTGGTTCATTTCCAGAAGAACAATGGTGCTGCTACCGCGGCGGTGATTGCTGCATTCAACAGCCAGCTCCCGGGGACTCAGTACATAGCCGCCACCCTCTTCGCGTCCACGCCAACAGTGCCCGATCCCGTGCTGACCAAGGCTTTCCAGATTGGAACCAAGGAGGTGGAGAAGATCAAGTGCCGGCTGGCGTCCAAAAACTAGACAATTTCTTTCAAAATTTTATCAGAAAAGAAAAGGAGAGGTGTGAGATATGAACTATTTCTTTGTTGCTCTTTCTTTGTGGTGAAAATAACCATTATGTTCTTGCTTCCTCTGGTGAAGCCATTGTTCTTTCCTTTTATCTTTTTACTGTATTTTCTGATGAATTAATACTTCACCTCTGCGCTGTCAAAAGACTTAATGACACCTAAGAAGTTGCTCAAAACTGGGGATGGCGTTCAATGACGGAGGAAGATTGAGACTAGATGAACAGCATACCAAGGCTGACTTGCTGACAGTTGACAAATATGTTATTTGAAAAATCACAAGAGAATATTAATAAACAAGATATTTGAATGTTAGTTAGATGTCTTGTCCAAGTTGTTCAATTATCCGTGACTGGTAGAAGTAAGCATCATTTAAGATTCTGCAGTCATTAGTCGTGGCAGCAAACATCACAAATTGAAATTGCTGTACTCGAAAAGAGATCAATAACTGAACTCTGTTTCTAGAAATGAAAACTATTGATTAACATGAACGCAGATGACAGTATAAGGCCTAATCTAGATTAAACTCTCAAACGAACTTCAAAATGAAAAATAAGAAAACGATTGAGATTGGAGGACAACAGTGGACCAAGAGGGAACAGCCCGATTCCCCACAATAACCATCACCTGAGGCACCAACTTTCACTTTAGTATTAAGAAATCACAAATCAAGACATGGGCTCGACCTAGCCATTATTATACTTTACTTGTAACTCGGATTGAATCCAAAGTAGATTTTACATAATTATCTTTGATCATGCAAGCAATAGATAAATTATATATATTGATGTTAGATCAAAATAAACAGATCAGATTAAAGGGTGAACAAGAAGCAAAGCTTACCCCGGTCGCCAATTAATACATCTGAGGTGAAAAACCGCTTCGAGATTTAGCTGTAGAGAACACTCGGCACATAAGTTACAAGAGACCTATTTATTTCAACACCAAGGTATAAGAAGTTTGGTATCTTCGGTCAAAGCAATTACACCGAGTATTTATTGATTTTGGATGCCTCGACATAAGCAGATCAGAGTCTGGATTGTTATAGATTCCTATTTTGAAGAAAATTCTCATAAAATTGGGATCTATAGCAATCTATCACAAGTAGTCCAAAAAGATTATGGTTTCGAAATCACAAGTTTTGAATACACTCCACAACTTATAAAGTATGGCTGTCTCTGAAAAGATAGCGACTAATGTCTTTCTTCACTCAACAATATACCATGCGTGTGCATAACTGACTTTAGCATCAGAGTAATCACCGTCAGAAAGTTCTCAGTGGTACTCCTCACTTTTTCTTCTACTACAGATTAGTAGAAGAGTGGTCTAACGGACTATCTCAAGAAGCCTCTCAAATTAAAATCAATGGAGAATTGGGCTCTGTCAATAAATTGATGTTTTCATTGAGATTCGTTCACTTCTCCTTTTTGCTAATCAAAAGATCTTTTACGATCTTTCAATTATGCCACCCAAGGCAACATGACTATCATCGTCAAAGAATCTGTTTGGGGGACAGATGGCTCACACACCAGTGGAATTCCATAATTCATCAAATGGGCCAAGTGTGGTCGTTCAACAAGCCACTTTAGCGTTCAAGCCACCCCCACATCCTCGTGGAGCTCCTCTAAAAATGATATTCGAAGTACCTCCAAAACCTGCCAATGTGGTGAGTTGGCAAAAATTCCAATCCTTGGCGAATGCCATATAGAACATTACATAATGATTAAAGGTTCAAGTGTAGGCTATGTAGATGTTGCAAACTCAATAATAATAAAACTTGCCTCTGACCCAAGGTGTTGTGCTGAATCAAACACACGAGCTGTAACATCACGTTATAAGCTAGTCGCACCTTGGTATGCAACAACACCCAAGCTACCATGACCCATTGGTAGTATTTTTCCTTTAGAACCACCCTTTAAGAGATTATGGTGAGTGCAACCCCACCTATGATCACAGTCACATTTTTCACACACCAGCAAGCATCGGCTAAAGATGGCTACGATATTCCCCGAGAGGCTATAACATACGCAACTTGTGAGAGATTTGGAGTCCCAGGCCATCGGAGCCATATGAGGTATGAAACTACTCTGATCCTTGAGATTGCATATTCTCCCATTTAGCCAAAGTTTTGATAGTCTCTATATAAGACATATGATTGTCTAAAAGATCCAATGGATTATGTTAGCATATTTTGAAATGCCATGATTTTACAAGGCGTATGAAACTCCAGCACGTGTAAGACATTTCTTATGACACTATAGGGCCCAACCTAATCCTAGTACCCTAGGCATTTGAGGCATTCAATTAAATATTTTGATGATTTGATGGATAAGTTCATAAAATAGTTCATCTCACTGATACCATGGTGAAAAAATCCCTCGATATTGCTAACACTCAAGTAGAAGGAGAGTGAGAGTCTTAGGAAATATTTGGCTCACTTCAACAAGGCTTGACTAGAAGTGACTAAGTTGGATAACTCCATCATCCATGTTGTTGCAATCAATGAAAATCGGCAACCTTGGGTGGCCCATGAAATGACTCACTGACTTTCAAAAAGCCTAGTAGAGTTCATCTAGCTAGTCAGAGAGCACATCGATGCTGAAGAGGTTATTTCAGTAAATAAGGAAATTCGAGGCTAGCAACAAGCAAAAGAAAGAGATTTGGAAAGATAGACTCCCCAAACTAAAAAAGTAGAGAACTAGACGGAAGGAGAGTCAACCTGAGTTCCAAGCTTATACAATGTTGAATAACTCTAGGATAGAAGTCCTGGCATTAATTGAGTACCGAGAATTTTTATAGAGGCCTTATCCCATCTGAACAGCTAGGTAAAACCTCGATAAGATAAGATATTATCATTTTTACTGAGAGCATAGTCATGACATTGAGGAATATAGATACCTCAAAGATGAGATAGAAAAACTTATCAAAGAGGGACATCTCAAGTAATTCATATGTCGAGGTGAATGAGCTGAAGGAGCTTACATGTGAGAAAGTCAACCGCAAATCTCTCCTTAGAGGTGCCACTCCTCAGAATTGCAAATCCACCTTTGAAGGGCAATCTCAATATGATCCTAATAAGCCCACCAGCTTAGAGTGAAGTCTCAGCATCTGCCCCTAAATGATAAGCCATCATTGGAGGGCACGAGGAAGAGAAGGTAGGAACTAAAAGATAGAATTGCAAGTCCAAGCATTGGAATATTGTCTTTTTAATAAAGGATTTGGAGAAAATTTTAATTTTACACAATGATGCATTTGTTATCTTGGCCATCTTGGATGGCTATATGATACAACGTATCATGATAGATATGGACAGCTCAATAAATATTTTGTTCACCCAAGTATATGATCAAATGAAAACTAAAAAAATTAGAGCTATATGTCAGTACCATCATTGGATTTATGACAAACTTGGTGACCCCAATTGGCATGATTGTTGACTCCTCACGGTCGGAGAGGAGCCGAGGAGCACCACGATCAAATAAAATTTATGGTGGTTCAAACATGCTTCTACTTATAATGTGATATTGGGCCGATCAGTACTCAATTAACTCCAAGCAGTAATCTCTATTTTTCATCTAGTCATAAGATTTTTGACTAAACTTGGTACAAGTGAAGCATGGAGGGCAAGAAAAGAAGTGTGAAGTAGTTTATTGGTACAACAACCTCGAGTGGAAGGGTAAAGCATCGATAAATTGTCAAAGTTGAATCTCAGGAATGACTCAGTGAAATCAAAGAATCCACCACTAAACCCAAGAAGGTCTCCACTGAAACTATTGAGCAACTTATCAACCTTGTTGTTGAAAAGAGCTCTAGAAGAATCCTAAAACTTAGGGAAAATCTTTTAGAACCTCTACACAAAGTTAATGAATTATTGCAAAAAAGTCAAGATATTTTTTCTTGGTCCTCCAAGGACCTACCTAGCATTCATCCCTTTGTGGCACAGTACGAGCTTGCTATAGCGGAGAATTATAAGCTAGTTAAGTAGAAAAGGAGGTATTTCACCCCCAAATGATAAAAAGGCATCATTGAGGAGGTAATAAAACTTCTCAATGTAGGGTTCATCAGGGACGTTTATTACCTCATTTGGCTAGCAAATGTGGTAATGGTAAAGAAGTCAAATAGCAAATAAAGAATGTGCATTGACTTCATTGACTGACTAAAGTTTATCCAAAAGAAAGTTATCCTCTACCAAAGATAGATTAGTTGGTGGACTCCATTTTGAGCCATCAACTCTTGAACTTTTTGGATGCATTCTCGAGCTATCACAATAGTTTAGTGCACTCCAAACATGAAGAGAAAACTGCTTTTATCATTGATCGGGCACTTTCTATTACATTGTAATCCCTTTTGGGCTAAAGAATGCCAAAGCAACATACCAAAAATTGGTAAATAAAATCTTCTAGCCTTAGCTCAAAAGGAATATGGAGGCATATGTTGATGACATGGTAGTAAATAGTCTTTGTGCCGAAAGACATTTGAAAGATCTAGAAAAAATTTCTAACACACTTTGAAAGCTCAAAATTAAGTTGAATCAAGAAAAGTGTGCCTTAGGATAGGTTCGGAAAAGTTCCTCAGCTACCTCATATCGGAATAAGAAATCAAAGCCAACCCTGAAAAGATTGAAGTAATCATGAATATGAAATCTCCAAGCACCACTAAGGAAACACAAAGGCTCACGGGGCGATTAGTTCGCTCAATCGATTCCTATCCAAATTAGGTGAAAAATGCATACCTTTCTTCCAAGCTGTTAAGCAAAGTTTGGGTTTTGAGTGGACAAGGGAGTATGACTGAGCCTTCAAAGATCTCAAGAGATACCTAGTCAAGCCACCCTTGTTGGTAAGACCAAAAGAAAATGAGGTACTATTCCTCTACATAACAGTCTTGGACCAGGCTCAGCTTGGTCTTAATAAGTGACTGGGAAGGGAAGCAATGTCCCATATATTATATGAGTCGTGTACTCACAGAAACGGAGACATAGTACCTCCATTAGAAAAATTAGTTTATGCAGTGCTATATACAATTTGAAAACTCCATCGTACTTTCAAGCACATTGGATCACAGTACTCACTAATCTCCCACTCAGACAAACCTTGCAAAAGTTTGAAATTTTGAAAAGATTATTCAAATAGTCCATCGAGTTAAGTCAATTCGATGTGACTTTTGAAACTTGAAAAATTATAAAAGCTCAAGCTTTGGTAGACTTCTTAGTCACAACTATATCATATCTAATGGGACTGAAAACCAAACCTTGGGAGGTCCAAGTTAATAGCTCATCATGCAAATAACACTACTAAATACAAGACTCTCCTTCTTGGATTACATGTAGCCCTCATAGCCAGAGCTAAAAAGCTCAAGGTATATAGTGATTCCCAACTTATTTTTTTATAGGTTACTAGGAAAAACGAGGTGAAAGATGCCAACATTACTCAGTACCTGGCTGAGGCACAGAAACTCATAGCTAAAATAGACTAGGTAGAAATTTGTTGGATAACAACACAGAAGTTGATGCCCTTGCACGACTAGTCTCATCTTCATCAAACTTGATGTCGAGGTAAATTTTCATTGAAAACCTCCACTGGCTGAGTTACTCAGAAGCCTCCAAGGTAAATGCAGCAAGCACCGAACCTATTTGGCTTGACCCCATAATCTCCTATCTCAAGGAAGTACAACCCCCCAAAGATCCAAGAGAAGCTCAGAGGATCTGGAAACTGGCTCCAAACTTTGTACTAATAGATGGAGTACTGTACAAAAAATCCCTTATTCGGCCACTCCTTTGTGTCTAAGACCTGAGGGAGCAAATTATATCCTATGCAAAGTTCATAAGGGAATATGAGAGAGCCATAGTGGAAGACAAGATCTAGCCCAAAAGCTTCTTAGGCAAGGCTATTATTAGTTCAACATGGCTTTAGAGGCATTTGAGTTGGTTTCCAAATGTGAACAATGCCAAAAGCATGCCTCAGCATACTATAGCCCAATGGTTAGGCTTCAACAAACTCAAATAGCATGACCATTTGATCAATAGGAAATATACATTCTAGGTCCTTTCTCAATAGCCTTAGGACATAGAAAGTTTTTTGTAGTAGCCATTAATCACTTCACTAAGTGGGTGGATATTGAGCCTTTGTCAACAATCACTGAGAGAAAAACTAATGAGTTCCTTTTGTAGAATGTGATTTGTAGGTTCAAAATTCTCTGAATGCTAGTCACCGATAACAAAAAGCAATTTAACAATACCAAATTCAAAGAGCACTGCAGCAGTCTTAAGATAGAATAGAGGTTCACTTCGGTAGCATATCTTCAATCTAATGACTTAGTTGAGATAACAAACAAAATCCTTTTTTTAGGTATAAAAAAGTGCTTGGAAGGAGTCAAGGGTGCCTAGGTTGAAGAACTATCACATGTTTTGTAGTTCTACTGAATAACCACTTTGACAGCAATAGGGGAATCCTCTTTCATGCTGGCCTATAGGGTTGAGGCCATTATCCCCATGGAGATCGAACTTATATCTCCATGAGTCAAAACTCATGATCCTAGATGAATGAGACAATCTTTGAGCTGAAAAAGACCTTGTCTTAGAATTCTGAGAGAAAGTTCATACTAGGATAGTTGGATACCAACAACAACTAACTCGATACTACAACGCTCAAGTTCGTAATTGTGAACTATGACTGGATGACTGGATTCTTCATTGATCTAAACTCATCGACCAAGTCTTGGAGAAGTTATCTTCGAACTAGATAGGCCCATTTATAATCTCTCTGTCTATGTGACTAGGTACCTTCAAAATTGAACACCTAGATGGCAAAGTGTTTCCTCGAATTTGGCATATTGACAATATCAAAAGGTTTTATCTTTAATACAATCTTTCATTTATTTTAGAAGATTGTTTGTTGTCTTACTACAAAAACTAGCTCTACTGACCTAAGTGTCCAACCAAGTGCTTCGGTGACTCTACTGAGGTATTACTCAAAAAATCTGGCTTTGTTGGCATAAGTGTTCAACCAGATGCTTCACTGATCCTACCGAGCTACTACTCAAAAAACTTAGCTCTACTAGTCTAAGTATCTAACTAGGTGCTTTAGTGACCCAATCGAGGTATTACTCAAAAAACTTGGCTATGCTAACCTAAGTGTCCAACTACGTACTTCAATGGTCACACCGAGATATTACTAAAATATGACTTTGCTGGTCTAACTATCCAACCATGTGCTTTGGTGATTCCACCAAGGTATTACTCAAAAAATATGGATCTATTGGCCTGGGTACCTAACTAGGTATTTTAGTGATCCTACTAAGGTATTACTCAAAAAATTTAGCTTTACTGGCTTAAGTGTCCAACCAGATACTTTGGTGATCCCATTAAGATATTACTCAAAAAGTCATACTTTGCTAGCCTAGGTGTCCAAATAGGTGTTTCAATGACCCCACTGATGTATCACTTAAAAAACCTAACTCTACTAATTTAAGTATCCAATCAGGCATTTCAGTGATTCCATTAAGATATTACTTTAAAACTTGACTTTGTTGGCCTAAGTATCCATTAAATACTTTGGTGATTCCATCGAGGTATTACTCAAAAGATCTAGCTCTGTTAGCCTCACAGTGCCACCAAGTGTTTTAGTCACCCGACCAAGATATCAAGTATTATGCTACTCAAAAGTTTTGATCCAGCCATGTGCTTTAATACTCAACCAAAGCAAGGGTGAATCTATCATAAGCTCAACTTTAGCGTATTAGGCAAGATTATTGTTCTAAAGAAACATTGAAAGGTGATTAATCGAGATCAGAGGTCAAAAGACTTTGGCAAAGAGTCCCAAACTAATAAAAATAGAGAGTTTGAAAAAGATAAAAACTAGTATAAATTTCTTTCAAAAAAAGAGAAAGTATAATTAGTTAGAAGTATGCAGAGGTTCAGAAGACTTTGCTGGCTTGATCAGCTCTGGGATGCCCTCCTTGGCCTCTCTCACCTTCTTTGCCACAATCTCCTTCTGGATGAGATTCTAATACTCCCACTTGATGTTTCAAACCCTTAAGTCATCATAGAGTTCAACTTGGAGGTCGTCGGCTCATATTTGGGATCACGATGAGTTTTCTTCACCATATCTAGTCAAATAAGGTACCCTTCTTCAAACGATACAATAGCGAGCCTCCCACACTCTCGGGTATATTCATTATTAACTTTGTACTCTGAGAGAGCATGCATCTTAGCCAACTTCAAAGTACTATTGTATTCTATACTTTGGAGGTATGTGGCAATAGCATAAGGTTTGGCATTGTCTAGGATAATCTAATGCTGAATCTCCTAGTCTCGTAGACTAGACAAAGCCGATTCCCACTCGGCTATGAGGAGATTTTTCTCCTCCTCCATCTTCTTCCTGGTCTCTTCTATATTGAGTTGGAGAGAATCAAGTTGAGAATGAAGCAGGGCCACCTCTTCCTCAACCTTTCTCTTCTCAGCAATGCTTGGCCTCCAAGCCTCCTAAAATTGACATCCAGCATATCGAAAGGATTGTAGAGCTTATAGTCAAACTTAAGGTCATACTATGATCCAAAAGAAAAGGGAACCAAACTTACGAGGGTACAAGATTTGACTTCCTCTAAAAAGAGTTCATTAGGAGGGAGCTGAGCCAAGGTAGGATTGGCATTCTCCCCAAAGTCCCCAAGGAAGTACTCCTTGGTCTCTATCTCCTCCAAAGAAGCCTATCCTCATAATTTGTCCTGACTAGGAGGAGCAGAACAAGTAGGGTGACATTCTTACCACAATCAACCTTCTTACCACAATCAACCTTCTTTATCATTAGGCAAGGGGGAAGAGATTGAGCACTAACATCAGTGTCCTCAGGTTGGCAAGAAGGTGAAGGAGCATGAGGCATTGCCTACCCCTTCCTTGTCCTCCCTTTGCCAATATATTGGCTCTCCTCCTCCTCTTGTTTTCTCTTTTCTTGGGCCAAAGATGTTAGCTGGCAACAGGCAGGAGCCTTCAACTTTGAGAGCCTCTAGCAGAAGAGTCTATAGACGCTTAAGGGACAATGCTCTACTGTCTTAAGCTCTTATTCATAAATGAGATCCAGACAGACCCTACAAAAATTTTATTTCATGATTGAATCATGTAAAGATATGAAACTTATACCAAAATTATTGAGAATGAAATGAGGATTGAGAATAGAAACTTACTTGAGGCTAAGAGCAGAATGGTTGTGGGGACCCTTGAGAGATGAAATATCGTTGGACCAGAGTAGTCACCCTTAATAAACAGACCCTTGTCAACCTCTTGGGCCTCTTGAGCTCCTTGTAGCATGGATCCCAATGGCCCCTCACCCTTGGAGGAAGATACCGAGCCAACACAGGATGAAGAGGACCTTCTCGAGGTAGCGATATTAACTCTAGAGAGTTTGAGGGAGTAGAACTCTACTCAATAAAGGAGGCCACGATATTAACTTTGGAGAGTTTGAGGGAGTAGAACTCTACTCAATAAAGGAGGCCACTGCTTTCCTTAGAGTGGGAGATCTCCTTCTAGAACTAGAAGGGATGGAAGAGGATGCTACTTGAAAGTAGATTTATCTATAGGAAAAAGCAAGGATTGAAAGAGTTTTCCTGAATGAAGAAAAAAATATTGGGGATCCTTATATAAGGTTCCCCTGATCGTTTGATTATCTCCACGCAACTTAACTTGGGCTGTTGAAGTCTAAAGGATAAAAATTTCAATAGCCTCTCCTTAGATCTAAAGGACGCGTGTTCACTATCTAGTTAAAAAGCAATTTTGGAAAAAGTAATTAAGAGACATACAAAAGGTCGGTTTGATAAACGAGCAAATTAGCGCCTCAAAGGAAGCGAAGATAAAATAATTACTTGAGATTTGATGGACCGATGCTCTGTTTCCTAAATCCAAGTGATGGCCGATAAAGATGACAAGTTAATTCTCAAAGGATTGCCAAATATCTGAAAGAAGCATACTGTCTCCTATTAACTATGAATATTGAGTCCTGAAAGCTCAGTATCTAGGCTTACGGAATGCTAATGATACACCAAAGTAAACCAGTCAGGTCAAAAAGTCAATAAAAATCAAACAGTAGATTGATCATGAGCCAATACATCTAAAGTGAAGAACCGCCTCAAGACTAAGCTATAGAGAGTACTCAACACACAAGCTGCAAGAGTTCCAACTTATTCTAATACCAAGATATAAGAATCTCGGTATTCTCGATCGAAGCAATTACACCGAGTATCCATTGATCTCAGATACCTCAACATTAACATATTAGAGTTCAGATCATTACGAACTTTTATCTAGAGAAAATCTTGACAAATTCGGAATATGTGGTAATCCATCATAAATAATTCAGAAAGATTATGACACATGAATTGTGGGATTTGAATATACTTTACAACCTATAAAATACAACCGTTTTTGAAAAGGTATGGACTAATGTCTTTCTTCTCTTAACAATATATTTTATATGTTCATAACTAACTTGAGCGTCAGAGTGATCGTCGTCTGAGAGTTTCCAGCAATTCTTCTTACTTTTTTTTTCTTATTACAGATTAGCTAAAGAATAACTTAACAGATAAATCTAGAAAAATCTCTTAAACCAAAAATCAATAAAAAACCGGACTCCCTCAACATATACCATAACCAAAAGGCCTGTTATCTCATACTCTAATGATTTTCCCCACACCATATGTGAAGTAGCTTTTACTGCAAAAAATAAGCTGGAATAGTATAATAAGAAAATTAATCCAAGAGAATCGAATATCACAATCATTTTATTTCGATGATGTGGACACATTTCACCTCGTTTTCCAAATGTTATTCCTTTCAACTCTTACCCATTTGCATTAAGAAATCCGCATGGATTAGTTTATCTTTGTCTTCCATTACCAAATGCACTTGACTACTTAACCAAATGGAATACCTATTTTCAGAATTTCTGTCAAATCATTTCTTGTCTTAATCCATAGAACTGGAATTTCTTGTTGATAACATCGAACATTGTTATGCTTTCTAAAACAAGCCAGTCTAATCACTGTCAATCATGAATTAAAGACAGAACCTGGATTACGCAACATGCCAACAGCAATAACATCAATCTCTCTTAGAGAATTGTGCTGCAGCAAAACAGCTATTTTTGTTGACTATTTTCAGTTCAAGAAATCATGTCTGTTCTTCTTACCCCCATCAAAAAAATGAAAGAAAATAAAGAAGAAGAGATGTGTTTTTTTGCGGATAATTACAAGCCATGATTTCTTTTTGCTTCAAACGAATTCTACCTTATGATTAGCATTATTGCTGAAGCTACCCTTGGAAGGTGATACACCCACTAGTTTAACAAACAGAGATCCTTCTTAGAATGGCTATCATTTCATGCTAGAAAGGCAGCATCCATGTAAATTATAATGATGAGAAACTTTTGAATATCCATACACTTATCAAGAAAGTGCAACTATGTAAAACATGGTCCTTGTGGCCCAATTTTTACGTGCAATGACAAAAGGCCCTCATGATAATGAATGATCTAAAAAGGCCAAAGGAAAAAGGAAGTAGCATTCCATTGCAAAGTAAAGTTGGTCCACTAGTGTCTAAATGCAACTCACAAGCGCACAATTTCGCATTCGTCATCCTAAAGTTTCAGTACGTCATTCCGATCCATCATTAAGAGGATATAAGTTAGATCAACTGCTCAGCTTTAGAACGAATTAGCTGTCTAGTAATGGTATGCAGTTCTGTAAGGATACAGAACCATAACGGTGAAACATCAGTTAGGGCCAAAGCCTCGAGTCGTCACTCAACTAACTATTTCTTGCTTACGAAATGGATAAGAAAAGAGCATACGTGGAATAATTTTCTGAAAGTCTCTGATTTTTAATTTTATGGAGAAGAAATATGACAATAATGTTGCTTGCATAATCAAGCAACCTTAAGCTCAAAGATTTAATATTCATTCAAATGAAAACAAGACATCTTGATAGCCAGCTACAGCAGGTTTAAGAGCAGACTGGAAAGAAAATGGAAAATATATTTTGTATATTTCTTTTTATGTTGCCTAAAATCATCACGTTCCCTTATCACTCGCAACTGAATCTATAACAGGACATGCGACAACATTCTAGAAAACCATGACATCACATACGGAAAATATGCAGGCAAATAAATATTTATTATAACTCGAAGAAAAGTTCAACTAATACATCCAAAATAAAAAATCACATTCACTATAGTATCCACTACAAAATGATTTTTATTATAATTCATAGTAAAATTAAAATCACGGTTCGTTGTTTCGGCCGAAACCGAAACGTTTCGGCCGAACCCGCGCCGAAACCCTAAATAACGTTTTGGTTTACGGTTTCGGCGCCGCAGCAGAGAGGGTGGCGGCTGCGGGCGCGTGCGGGCGAGGGTGAGGGCGGCTGCGAGCGACCGCTGGTGAGGGCGGGTGAGGGCGGCGGGCTCGAGGCGGCCGCGGGCGAGGGCGGCGTGCTCGGGTGGCCGGCAGGCCGCGCGGGGCGGGCACAGGGCGGTCGGGGCAGCTGCAAGGCGCGCGGGCAGGCCGCAGGGAGCGCGGAGCGGCTGCAGGGAGTGCAGGCTGTCAACGGCGAGCGCAGGGCTCCGGCGGCGAGCTCGGCGCGTGCATGGCGAGCTCAGCGCGCGCGGAGAGACCGCAGCGTGCGCGGGGTGAGCTCGGCGTGTGCGGGGCGACCGCAGTGCGCGTAGGGCGAGCTGAGTGCGCAGGCGGCGAGCTCAGCACGCGCGAGGAGCTGAGTACTGAATTTGTAATTCCACATCCAGATGTTCCAAACTCAACCGATGATGATTATGATGATTAGTTTTATTATTTTAGAATTTATAAATTATGTATGTGTGAAATACATTTTACTGAAAAGTTAATTTTGCTTATGTTAATTTTTAAATTTTAATCATATTCATACCATTTCTTGTATATTTTTTTAATACACTAATATATATTAAAAGTAGACAATATCAGTGACTAACTATTAAAATTAATTTTAATTAGCTTAAATAATACTTGAAATTATTGTAAAATTAAGTATAAATTCATTCATAATTTTCCAAATTTTTTCAAATTGTTTCAAATATTTTATCGTATTTTTACTTTGAAGTCAAAGCACAGTCAAAATATAGTCAAACTCTGGTCAACGCCCAATTAATAATTTAAAAAATTCTTTCGACCGAAACCGAAATTGCCGAAACTGAAACCAAAACGGCCGAAACGTATCGGTTTCGGTCGGTCCCAAAACCGAAACCGTAAACCATGATTAAAACTCATTCTCAATAAGAGCATGAAAGAGAAGCAATAGTCTCATGAATATGTCAATACGCTCAATAAATAAATCCCCCACCTATAATCCAAAGGATACATTAAGTGTATAGAATAAACAATGATTGTCAAGAAAGACTAACAACACAACTAGAGAAAGTATAGTGTAAAAGAAAATACCAATAGACAAGAGATATTAATCTTTTGAAATAACTTACAAAAAAGGAATATTAACATTAGATATCTAACCACTAAATAACCAATGACTAATAAGTGTATGTAGGGAGAAATACATCATTTCAGAAAAATTGCCATCATATGGAAATACATTATAATAGATCATCCAAGAGAAATAGTCATTCCGAGATGGATGTAATTAGAAAACCCCAAGAACCATATTCATATGCACTCTCCATAAGTGGTGAGTAGTGTTCACCCATCATAGTAAATACGTCCCTTACACAACTAGAGACATGTTTGGTGACTCAGATAATCCCATAAAGAAATTGCATCCACTAGTGCTAGTCTTCTGTCCCAAGGAACAAGGTGATCCTATATAAAGCAACTCAAATCATCCCTTTTATAACTATTGTCAATGTCAAGAACAACCAATGAAAAATCACAACACCTAAAAAAATTATTTGACCAAAATTAAAATGTTAAAAGACTAACTTTAGAGATTTTAAACTCATAGAAAATTCTATTTAAGAAGACAAATCTAACAAATTTTGAAATAGCGAGTTTGGAGTTCAAATGAGAAAGTTATACAAAACTGAAAATTTAGTTTGCAATTAGCCCCTATAATATAATTAATCATATGCTAACAATAATTAATCAATTATTTCTTAACTTGGTTTTTTACATAAAATTTCTCTTGTTATAATAAATTAATATCTTTATTATTTTATAGTAGCAACCCTGATATAAATCAAATCTAGCAGGACATTAAAGCCAAATCTGTAAGGCTCGGTGGGCTAGTGGGCCAGTAGGGAGAGATTGTAAGGCCCGGTAGGCCAATAAGCCAGTAGACAGGCAGTAAACCTGCAACTGGCAGCAGTTATTTTTAGTCTTATATCGATAAAGTGTCAAAGTTATGACTGAGCTAAATATGATAATTATCGTAGATCTAATAATGAAGCTTTTTTCCGAAAAATCGAGAAAAATAAAACCTTAGGATCAGGTGGGCCGCGGGCTATACACACCCAGGGACAATATCATGATGGGTTGGAGATATCACATAGTCATATCAGAGTCACTCCGCTTCTTTTGATCGGTGTGGAATAGCTTAGCGAGCACACTGAACCCTTGAGGGGGGAGGGGGAAGGTTGTTTTTTTTTGGGTGGGGGGGGGGGTGGGGGGGGGGGGTGGTTAGGGTAGAGATTGTAGGGCCCAGTAGGCCAGAGGGCTAGTAGGAAGAGATTGTAAGGCCTAGTGGGCCAGTGGGCCTATAACTGACAGCAGTTATCTTTAGTCCCACATCGATAAAGTGTCAGAGTTAAGACTATGTTAAATATGATGAATGCTATAGACCCAATAACGAAACCTTTTTTCAGGGAACTGAAAAAAATAAAACCTTGGGATCGGGTGGGCCACAAGCCGCAAACGCCCAAGGACAATATCTTGCTGGATCGGGGATGTCACAATAAGTCCTTTATCTACTCTGTGTTGTGAGCAACCTCCTTCGAATCATCTCAATCTTTTCGGTAGTTAGTTGAACCAAATCTAAAATTTGCCTCTCACCAACCTCTATCCAATAAACAGGGGATCTACACTTTCTCTCATACAAAGCCTCATAAGGTGCTATTTGAATATTAGTATGATAACTATTGTTGTAGGTAAACTCAACTAGACACAAATAAGAGTCCCACCTCCCCTTGAAATTCAGAGCATACGCTCTTAGCAAATCTTCTAGGGTCTAAATTGTCCTCTCTGATTGACCATCAATTTGAGCATGGTATGTAGTACTAAAATGTAGTTGTGTTCCCACAACTTTCTGAAAACTACCCCAAAATTGTGAAGTAAATCTGGGATCTCTATCGGAGATGATGATAACAGGTACTCCATGAATCTTCACTATCTCCTCCACATATAATTCAACAAGCTTGTTCGAAGAGTAGGTCATCTTGATAGGAAGGAAATGAGTTGATTTAGTTAACCGATCCATCACGACCCAAATAGCATCTAATCCTTTCCTTATCCTTGGTAACCCAGCCATAAAGTCCATGGTTACATGTTTTCATTTCCATTCAGGGATAGGAAGTGATTGTAACCTTCCAGCTGGTTTTTAGTGTTCAATCTTGACCTGTTGACGCACCAACCATTTGAAAATAAATTCTGTAATGTCTCTCTTCATGCCACGCCAACAGTAATCTTGCTTCATATCTCGGTACATTTTTATGCTACCTGGGTGTACGGAGAAGTTAGAGCGATGAGCCTCTCTTAACAATTCCTGCTTCAATTGAAAATCATCAGGGACACACAGTCGACCCTGATACCAAACCACCCTATCAATAGTCACCTCAAACCATGTCTTAGGATTCTGAGTTAACACCAATTTTAAAGTCTGCAACACAGGATCTTTCAATTGACATTCTTTAAGGTCTTCCATTTTCTTACCAATAAATGAGCTGAGTATCCTGTTGATTTCCTATTAAGTGCATCTATAATAACATTAGCTTTGCCTAGGTGGTAATTGATCAAGCAATTATAATCTTTTAAAAAATTCAACCATCCCCTCTGTCTCATATTGAGTTCCTTCTAAGTGAAGAGATATTTCAAACTCTTATAATCTGTAAGAATTTCAAATGTCTATCTATAAAGATAATGCCTCCAAATTTTTAGTGCAAAAATGATGACCGCTAACTCAAGGTCATGAGCGGGATAATTTTTCTTATGGGCCTTTAATTGCCTAGAGGCATAAGCAACCACTTTTCCATGTTGCATTAGAACACAACCTAATCTTTTGATGGAAGCATCATTGTATACCACCAAACCATCACCCCCGGAAAGTATGATCAATACAAGTGCAGTAATCAACCTTATCATCAATTCTTAGAAATTTTATTTATAGTCTTCTGTCCAATCAAATTTAACACCCTTCTGAGTCAACCGGGTCAGTGAAGTAGCAATTTTGGAAAACTCTTTCACAAATCTTCTATAGTAACCTATCAATCCAAGGAAGCTTCTCACCTCAGTTACATTAGTGGGCCTTTTCTAGTACAACACAACTTCTATTTTCGTAGGATCCACTAATATACCAGCACCAAAGATCACATGACCCAAGAAAATCACCTTTGACAACCAAAAGCCACACTTACTAAGATTGGCATATAATTTCTCTTGTCTCAAGGTTTCCAACACAATTTTTGAGATATTACTCATGCTCCTTGTGACTCTTAGAATATATTAGGATGTCATCTACAAAAATAATGACAAACTGATCCAAATACTGCCTGAACACCCTATTCATCAAATCCATAAAGACAGCCGGTGCATTGGTCAAGTCAAATGGCATAACAAGAAATTCATAATGTCCATAACAAGTCCTGAAGGTTGTCTTCGAGATATCCTTCTCCTTGACTTTTAGTTGGTAGGTAGTCAGATCTTAGGTCAATCTTCGAGTATACTTGAGTACCCTGTAACTGATCAAAGAGATTATCAATCTGAGGGAGAGGATATTTATTCTTTATTATAATTTAATTTAACTGACGGTAATCAATGCATAGTCTCATAGTTCCGTCTTTTTTCTTCACAAAAAAGACTGGTGCACCCCAAGGAGATATATTGGGTCGTATGTAACCCCTATCCAAGAGCTCCTGCAATTGCTTTTTCAACTCTACTAACTCCAATGGTGCCATTCTATAAGGGAGTTTTGAGATCGGAGCTGCACCGGGCATGAGGTCTATGCCAAACTCCACCTCTCTGTCAGGTGGCAACCCTGATAACTCTTTGGGAAAGACCTCTGGATACTCTCGAATAATTGGAATGTCCTCTAATCAGGGTGTACTCGATTGCTCCTTAGAAATGAAAGCTAGATACCTCTTACAACCCTTCATCAATAGCTATTGGGCTTGAAGAAAAAAAATGATAGGAGAAAAGTTTTCTTAAACACTGAAGAAGGTAAAAGCAGTCTGCCTAGGTAGTTTGAAGGTTACTACCTTCATGAAACAGTCAACACTGGCATGATAAGCTACCAACCAGTCCATACCTAAAATGACATCAAAGTCCTTGAAATTTCATAGGACTAGATCCACGGTGAATTCTTGGTTTTCAATCCCAATAATACACTGTTTGAATACCTGATCTACAATCATACTATCACTAGTAGGCATTCCAACTATTAGAATTGTCTTTAAAGGTTTAGGTTTTCTACTCAACTTGATAACAAAATGAGGGGCAATAAAAGAATGTGTAGATCTAGAATCGATCAATATAGAGACAATCACATTATCAATAAGAATTGTACCTTGTACCACATCCTTTAAAGCATTTGCATCAGCCTGGGTTACAGCATAAACTCAAGCTGGTGCTGAGCACTTCTTCGAGATGGACTTTTTTCATTATTGATCCTGATTTTGCCCAACATTCTACTGAGGATGTAATGATTTTGGATAGTCCCTTGTCAAATGACCTAATTACTAGCACGTGTAAAAAAGACGCTCTCTGCCAGTGCTCCTTGGGCAATATCATGCCCTATGTCCCCACTGTCCACATAGATAACATTTATCTCTGTCATATGTTACAATCCACTCCACGATGCCCCTTAGCTCCCTTGCCTGAATCTCTTCTCTACTTTTCGTACCGATGCACGGGTTAGTAGTCTAGGATGATTCTTCAATGACTTCTCTCTCAATGACTGAGAATGAGCTTGTGTCTTCTTCACTGAGATAGCCTTACTCACAACCTCTCGGTAGGTCTTCAGCTCAAAATAGGCTACATGCTCTTTGATCCCCTCAGTGAGTCCATCCTCAAATAACTAAACTCGCTCCTCATCCTTAGAGGTAAAGCCTGGAAGAAAGTTGCAAATCTTGTTGAACTTAGCTTCATACTGTTAGATTATTTGATTGCCCTGTTGGATGTTGAGGAGTTTTCATCGCATTTCTTTTGAAATGCTGTAAGGATATACTTTTGCAAAAACTATTCTTTAAATTCTTCCTAGCTAATAGTTTCATTGGACTTTCTCAGAGACCTCAAAGTAGTTCTCCACCAAGCATTAGCATCACCTTGCAGGGAATAGCACCTCATTTGGTTAGTCTCACTAGAAGTGGAGGCTCAGTTAGGTACCTCTTGAGGTCTTCAAAAGCTTGGCTACACTCTTTGATCCGTTCAAATCCAAAGTTCTACTTCAGTAATTTAAAGAAAGGTGAGCATTTCTCACCTACTCTAGATAAGAAGTGGTTGAGCGCCACGCCACCAGCCAACCTCTAATCCTTTGTACGTCTTTGGTAGAGCCAGGTAGTTTTCATTTCAACAACTACTTTAATATTCTTGGGATTTGCTTCTATTCCTCATTCTGAAATGAGGTACTCAAGAAGCTTTTTTGAGCCGCCACAAAAAACACACTTCTTCAAATTTAGCCTCATTTTGAACTTTTGAAGTGTGTCAAAAATTTTTCCAAGGTCCTTGAAGTGTTCTTTGGCTTTGAGGCTCTTCACGAGCATATTATCAATGTATGTTTCCACATTTTTGCCAAACTACTACTCGAAAACTTTGCTCACCATTCCTTGTTATGTCGCCTCGGCATTTTTCAGTTCGAAGGGCATTGTTGTGTAGCAGAAGGTTTCTTGGTTGGCATTTTTCCTAAGGTCAAGTCAATGAGTTGGTCATTTTGTGGTAGAGGGTAGCTGTCCTTCGAATTGGTTTTATTAAGGTCAGTGAAGTTTATGCATATTCTCCACTTGCCATTTGTCTTCTTCACCATTACTACATTGGCGAGACATTTAGGATAGTAGACTTTTCTAATGAACCCTGTATTAAGAAGTTTATTTACCTACTCGACGATGGCCTTCTGGTGCTCGGAGCCAAAATGTCTCTTCTTTTACTTGACTGGTTTGTAGTTTCCTACCACTGCAAGCTCATATTGGGCAACTAAAGCATCTATGTCTGACAAGTCCTTGGGGGATCATACAAAAATATCTTGATTCTTTTGTAAGAGCTCCTTGAGCTTGATGTGTAGGGGCTCGATGAGATTTTCTCTAAACTTCACGATCTTTGTCGAGTTCTCATCGATGACCTAGTTGATGAGTTGTTGAATAGGTTCGGCATGCACCTTTTTTTGGCTTTCAACAAACTCCTTAATTTTCTAGACTGTCGAGCTCTTCCCCTTTTTGCCGAGGCTGTTCTACCAGTAAGCTGACTCACACTTCTTCATGAGGCCTTGGTCTCTCCAAACTTCACCTATGCTATATTTAGTAGAAAATTTCATAACCAACTAAAAAGTCGAGATTATTGCTTCTAGTTGATTCAATGTTGGTCATCCCAATATGATGTTGTAAGCAAAATGAGTCTAAACTAGCATAAATTTTGATTTGATTGTGGTGCTCTTTGAACTTTCCCCAACTGTTCATAGTAATCTAATCATGCTTAATGGAATGACTAAATTTTTTGTGAACCTGGTCAATGTTCCAATATAAGGCTCTAGCTTTTGTTCCATCTTCATTTGATCATAAACCTAAATGAACAAAATATTGGTTGAGCTTCTCGTGTCCATTATGACATATTGTGTGAAGTAGCTATCTAAAATCACTGAGATAACCATAGCGTCATTATGAGGAGCCAAAATGCCCTGCATATATCTTGTTGAGAATACTATGTCCATATGCTCAAGGTTGCAATGCTGCCATTTGACCTTCTCATAATCCTCTTGTCCCTCAATGATGGCCCAGTGTTTATAGATTGAAGCCGAGGCTTCACTTTATGTCATTGGGTTTGCGAGGATCATATTAATATGACTTTTAACTGGCAAATTTTGCAACTCGGGGAAGGATTCCTCCGAGGAGAACCTCGAGGTTGATCTTCACAGGCCACTACTTCTTTGGCCCTTTCATCTCAGTGAATGAAGTGTTTTAGGTGTCCTTTCTTGATGAATCTTTCAATCTCATCCTTGAGGTGTCTGTATTTCTTAATATTATGATCATAGTTTTTGTGAAATCTGTAATACCTTGATATGTCTATGTGTCACCTATTTGAAGTGATTGGTTGAGGCTTCTTTAGGAGGTCCTGATGCTCTATTTAGGCCAACACTTCCATCCTTGAGTTGTTTAGTAGAGCATATGCTCAAAATTTTTGTTGACACTCTCACTGCTCAGTCCTCTACTTCTTCGATCCAAATGGTTTGTCCTTCTGGATCTCTTTCTTCTGTTGCTACTGCCTTCAGATTTCTTCTTGGCTGACATGACTTTCTCAACATCGATGTATTCTTGGGCTAGCTGGATGAACTCGGCCAAGGTTTTGAGATGTCTTTGGGCCATCTTATAGGCTACCTAAGGTTATCTTATTTCATTAATTACAATAGAAAGGATAATGGAACTATCAAGTTTAGAAACTTCTAGCTGAGCTTTATTAAACTAAGCTGAATACTCCCTCAAGCTCTCACCTTCTTATTATTTCAAAGTTAGGAGCCTAGAAGGATTCTTTCATTGAGATACCAAAAAGATGAATTGCTCTATGAATCTATTAGCTAAATCATCAAAATATATGATTGAGTACCTAGACAGTTCGGAGTACCAAGCTCGAGCTAACCCTTGAAGCATCATGGGAAAAACCTTGCATATAATGAAATTCCACGCATCTTGAAGGATCATGACGTTTCAGAATGCACTCGCATGATCGACAAGATCTTTGAAACCATCATATACCTCATATAGTGGTGAGCAAAACTTCGACTGTACCTAAGAATAGGTAATCTTAGGAATCAGGGGTGTGTTGTACCTCATATGATTAGGATGGGCTGTTATGCCTAACATTCCTTGAGCCATTTGCGAAGCATCCTCATTTTAGGTACCTTGAATGGCTCTGCCTGAGGCTCGATTTGCATGAATATAGTATATAGTCCCATCAGTCAAGTCATAAGTGGGATTGTATCCTTCGTAATCCCTTGAAACTTGGTGACAAAGCAAGGTTCCCATGATGAGGCCTTGATAATCTGACTGATGGGGCCCGCTAGGATACAGCTGGCTCATGACTTGTAGGTGTGGCTTATTGTGTAGGTTTGTAGCTTCAGCCTGAAATGGGGCTGGAGATTAAGGTTGTGTGCAGTAAGCTTGGAGGTTTTATATCATTTGAGCTTGGGCTTTAAGCATCTACGTCATTTGCTAAACTGCCATAGTCAATATTTGAAACTCTAACTAACTCACCAAGTTGGGAGAGCTACCAATACCTTGGGGATAATTTGAAGAGGAGCTTCCTGAGGTTCTTGCTGCGGGAGTGAGGGAACGACTTAGTTGACTCAATGAGTGGGTTGAGTTAGGCTACTAGAAGAGTCACATGATTCCTCCAGCATGGGAATGATTTGCACCTTATGCTGATTCCTTGACATCAATGCCCTAGTGGTCGAAGGCATGATCAGAGAACTTTTCAAGATTAGGACGAGAGATGATGGTGGAACAGGTTCTCAGTGAAAGCACCACTATTGGTGGAGCTTGATTCAAAATCAGTTTCAGCCCATATAACTTCTTGAGAACTCGATTTGCTAGGACACCCTCTAGTCGTCCTGTACAAAAAAAAAACTATGAATAAGACCGTTGGGAGCTCTCCGGTAATGGCAACTCCAATGTTCAAGTTAGGACAAGAGTAACAATGAAGGAAGAATATATAGTTGGGTATTAGCCCTTAGCTCTTTAGAGATTATACTATTTTAAAGGTGATAATTGTATTCGGATCTCACGATTTTCGGTGACGTAATCCTACTAGACTTCTCTTAAAGGGTAACCCCAGATCACTGATTTTGCAAAATTTATTTCTATGGAGAAGGGATTCTATAGTTATCGGATCTTTTTGATATATATTTGACCATCTAGCTTCAACAGGGTCTTGGTTCCTCAGTGTAACTTTCTCGTGACATTCGCAAACCTGAATGGGCTCTTCGTTTACTGAAGATGCCAAATCTCCTGTAGCTTGATGTTGAGAGTTTCTTATAACTCGGTAGACTTTTTCCTCGAATACATTGGTTCACAGCTCGAGCTAGGCCCCGACCCTCTTATGACTTTTTGACTTGATAAACCATACTCGGTGTATCATCAGTGCCTCCAAGCTCGAACATTAAGATATCAAGACTCAAAGTTTAGGATTATCTCTGGAGGACAATTACCTTTACTTCGGAGAGTTTGGTGGGCTCTCAGGAAGCAAGCTCTCAGGAAGCAAATGACCATATCTATTTAATGCCCAATTATACATTCTTCCTTCATTATTAATCTCTATCTTAAATTACACGTCGGAGTGGCTGTTGCCGGAGAACTCCCAATGAATTTTCTTTGTATTTTTTTGTGTAAGACAATTGGAGAATGACCTAACGGATCAAATCCTAAAAAAATCATACAAACTAAAATCAATTTTAAATCGGACTCCATCAATAGACGTAAATGCAAGAAGTAATGGTAGTTTTGCAAAATTATAAGTATATACGTCCAAATGTTTTTTTTGTACGTACGTACACTCGTTTCTTTCGCTTAGATATCCTGATTTTAAATTCTGAAACACCTTTTAATATGGACCTTCGGTTGTAGGTCAATTGGAGTTGCCCAGTTATGAACAGTCGAGTCTCGATAAGTTTGCCATCCAAAGGAGAAGACATAATTATCTAAATTTTCAGGGATATACATGAAAAAAACGACTAAAGAACTTCGGGTCAACAATTAATAGCCATAATCTTCTCCTTTCGTCTCCATCTTCTCCTCTACATACTTCCGTTTCGGTCTCTCTCTCTATATCTCTTGATAACTTGTTCATCATCAGCAAAATAAGGCGCTAGGAGTGATGGCCGGCATGGGCTCGCCAGAGCAGACGTGGCTCTGGGACCAGACCGACTACGTGGAGAAGCGTCGATTGTTCCTCCAGAGCTACCACTTCTCCCGCAAGCGCTCCGTTGCCGATAGGCTCCGCCGCTCTCTCGTCCGTCTCCGGCGTCTCTTCGGCTCCCGGCTCCGCTCCGTGCGGAAGCTGCCACGCTGCTTCGTCTGGTTCCGCCTCATCCGATTCGACCTCCGGAGCTTTGACCGTTTGGGCGTCATCCGACGACAGCCGTATCATGCGTATCCATATGGCCGCAGTCAGCGCCAGCACGGAGAATCTACAGCCGGTGATTCTCTTGTTGTTGAGTAGTCGCCATCCCGATAAATTTTAACGATAAATGTTTGTTCATAAATAAAGTTTTGGTAGTCGTGGCAATTGGCGGTGGTTTCTTCTTTCGTTGAGGGTTCGTGCCTTCGTTCCTTTTTTCTATATATATTTTCTCTCTGTCAAATCATCTTTGGGGGTTTTTTGTAGTCTTTGCTCACCAGCTTGAATATTTTTGTGGTAAACTCGCCGGCGGCGTCGTCGTGTGGATCTCAAATATTGACCAACGTTAGCACGTGCTCTGTTTATAGTCAGTTGATTTGATGGCAGTAAATGTAGCATTAAAACTACTCTACTTCCTTTCACTGAATACCATAATTAGTCAAACTAAGACTCGGTACTGACATTATTAATCACATGCGCTTGCTTCTTAATCCCTATTAAATCGCGCTCCAACGAATTAATAGTTCCAACCACGGATTAAGGTGTATGAAAAATATAACAATCTTACTGTCCAATTACCATTTCTCTGCATTATCGAATTACCTGTCTGGTATTCAACACGACCGCTACAGTAGTGAATCGATCCTGGTTCCCAACCCGCTCCTGACGTATCACGCGCGCCGACGGACGAAGGAAACAACTTGAAAAGAAGAGCAAGTTTTGCGAAAAAGAGAGCTCAAAAAAGCAAGAGAATGCCGTGAAATAGCTTTCTGTTTCTCATGAATCCTTCCTCTGGGATTTTGACGTCTCATATACATCTCTACTAGTAGTGCATAAATATACACAGACTTTCTAAACAGTAGTATTCAATGAAGAGACGCTGATAGAGCTGATAAACGAACCAAAGTCCAGACGCTCCATTCCCATTCCCACGCACAACATAGATACAATCTATTCATTCACTTTTGATTAATGATTAACTAGTTTACATTGATACTATCCTTTTCCTGTTGTGTACTACAAAGCTACATCTGCTTAACCAAAATATAAAGACATCATCAACAACTATAGAGGGATAATTTGGAGGTTAGATGTCCTTGGTCTCTCCTGTGGAATCTTCTCCATCTCAACAGAACTACCAATCCCAGCGATGCTCCTATCTCCATTTTCTTCAGCTGATTTAAGCTCATTCAGAGCCCTCTTTGCGTATACCGTGAAGCCAACAGTCATAGCAATTGCAATGACCAAAGATACAACATTGTAGACTATCTCAACAGGTGTCATAGTATAATTTCCGTATTTCATGTCAGCAAATGTCCTTATTAGCCTTCCACTACACCAAAACAAGACCAAACCATAGGCATCACGTGCAGCATCATGAAACAACTAATTCAGAACTTTCCTTTGAACAAAAAATGTTCAATCATTTCAAATATATAAATAACATCTATATAAAACTAGCAAAGCTCATTTTGTTCATGTATAACCAATGATAACAAGGATATGTCAATATTTAACCAAGCTTTCTCTTGATTTATCCTAGGTTATCCCAACTTATCACAGTTTAACCTCAAAATTTAACCACTAATTGAATGAACTGTAAAATATGACAGTGTTAGATTCACAAAGAAACATATTTCTGCCAAATATAAAGTAATGAAGAGTTAAGCTTCTAAAGCAGTTTCAATAATGACAGAAAAATAAGCAATAAAAGGTGCACCAATCTGACATTTCAGATTGGAAAACACCAGTTTGTTGTCCTTTAAGGACTCTCATGCTTAACAAGATAAAACTTTATCTCAAAAAAGATTGAAAAAAGCTGGAATAAACATGAGAAATGACAGACCTGTAGATATAGATGAATGCTTCAGGTATCATTCCAGCAATTGAACCACATAAGTAAGGTCCAAATTTCATGTTCGTCACCACTATAGCATAATTGAAGACTGTGTAAGGAAATGGTGAGATTCGAAAGAGTGCAACAACCCGAAACTGGTGGAACCAGCTTCCTTCCCCAGCCAGCCTAAGCAAAGCTGTTTGTGTAGGCCATTTCTTCAGCCATGCCTGGAAGTATTTATCCAAAAGCCAGGAAAAAAATGACAACAATTAATAATAAAATAGGTTTTAAAGCTACTCGGAAATTTAATTGCAGGAAACAGTGGCATCTTACATGTATGCGATCACGGAACCATAACCCAATCAAGTAGGGAAGTGCCATGCCAATGGTTGTTCCTACCATGATTATTACAAATCCAAGACCATAACCAAATATCATCCCTGCTAGCCACATTGAAGGTCCAGAAGGTACTAAAATAACTGGGAAGAAAGCTAGAGATGCAACAAGCACAAGAGCAAGAACAGGCCGTCCAAAAGCTGTTGATTCCCATTGCATAAGTGGCAATAGAACCTACAGGATGACTACAAATAATCAAACAAATGTATGGAGAGAAATCAAACTGAATCAGCATCATCCTTCTTTGCCCCAGAGCAAATATAGCTAGACTCATCTTATCTAAATAGTTTGTCAGGGAACAAGTTTCTAGCATATAGATTGCATTAGTTGAGAAACAAGGCACCAATGTGGGATTTCCGAAGGGTCATCATAATTGGATAATCCCAAGATTCCTAAAAGTATGTGCTATGTAGCATAAGAATATGTCTCAGTTGAGGTAAATAGCTTACAGAATGGCACAAAATAATCAGCCATGACAAATAACACATGCAAAAAGAAGGGTAAACAGCAAAAAAACAATAATCGAAGTGCAAATCAGTAGCCAGTTCAGTGCAATAGCTCACATCTTTTTGAATTATTGAAACAACACTGAGACCAAGAGATGATCATAGTGGTCAATGCTTTGAAGAAATAAAGTTATGATACAAAACATGTAGAACAGTATAAACATCAAAAGCAAATTTTTACCATGAAAAAATACCTGCTCAAAAGCAAATGGAACACCCCATTTTAGGATGATTAGAGCAAGCACCATCAGAAGGAAGCAGCCAAATAAAACCTTCACCCACCAAGTAAATGACCTATGCTTTTTTGTTTCTCGATGCCCCAAGGCATCAAAATTGAGTCTTGTCTCATTGACCAGCCTTACATACTCGCTATCTTCCCTTGTTTGTTGCTCACTGTTATCACTATTCTTTTCCATCACCTCTGAAGAGCTTGGCATTTTATCAGAATCCTAGACAATTTGTTGATAAAGTAAAAAATGAGCCAAAAGAAGCAATCAAGTGCATATGAGAACTGAGTTCAAACTCAGAGAAGCAACGAAATGGACGTTTAGCACTATGGCAATGCCAAACACTGATATAATATTCGAAGTGTAACAGAAGCTGAGTAGCCGGGATAGCCAAATATAGCAAAGGTTGGTAAAATTCAAGTAGCAGATTAGAATCATTAACAGGAATAAAGCATCGGATGTCCTTTCATATAAAATATTGCTTTAATCGGAAATGGTGAGAGATGATTCTCCAATTTCAAGTTTCAAATTTCGAATTCCGAGCCGCCAATGGGGTTCACCATGAATTAACGCAACAAAATCCAATCTTTTATTTCCTATTCGACCTTGTATCCAGAAATTAAAGAGCAAGCTCATTCCAAAATCCTTAAAAAAAAACTCCTCAAACCCAATTCCCTCCTCATCTCAATCTTTCGTGCAACAATAACCTGAACTATATGCCTATATCTGATTCCCTCAAAAGGCATCAAATTGAAGGAATAAATAAATAAATAAATAAAAAGAATATCAACAAAAGTATGATCTTTGGACGCTTCAATTTGAGATTGGAGCTGAATAATAACAGCAGTTCTTCGTTGAATAAAACAAAACAAGGAAATTCCTTCAAAAAAAGGAAACAAAAAAACCCGAAACAAACAGAAGCAGGAGGATGAAGTGAAGGATTCAAAAGCAAGGGTAGATTACCTGAAGATGTGTACGAATTTTGGGGGAAGACGGCGAGCAAAAAGAGGTTGGTGAGAGAAATTAGGGCTTTCACGGCTTGGTGAGCGAAGGGTTCAAGGCCGTGCCTTGGCAGCATTCTCTTTTTCGCACGTTTGGCTGCCTCCGGGCTCCAGCAGGCAGGCTGGGAGCAATTTGAGGTGACGAAAAAGAAAGGTCCAATTTCATCTAACCCCTCGAACGTTTGTTAATTGGAATTCTAATCCCAAGGGTTTATGCTAGAGGGAAGAAACTTGCGTTTGAGAGTGAAAATTGAAAAGTGATGGGCATAGCTGAAAATTTCTGAATGTTAGAAGAAGATTTCCAGAGTAAGTCTTCTTCTAGAAATAAAATTGACTTGGTATTATTGAATCTTCCGGGGGTTATTATGCAATTATCGTAATGGAGAACGCGCTCGGAGAAACCAAAAGGCTCGCCTGGTCTTCTGAGCCCCCAGTCAATGATTTCATACCCGCCTTAAACAAGGTAACAAAATTGCTTTGAGACGCGTGTGCAAAACACATGATTCATTCATTTATTTATTAATTATCCCGTCGTTCATTTTTGAACAACAGGAGTCCACAATTTACTTATTGGTACAAACGTATATTTTTTCATACTTAATTATTTTTTGAGCTCAATTAGTTGGCTTTCTTCTTCATTCCTGATTTCCTTGAGGTCAAAGAGACCTCCGGGGCGTCCAAGCTAGCAAGCCTGTTGGACTGTTGAGATATTAAATTTATAGTACTGGAGGCACATTCTTCCAAAATAATCTCGTAGCCATCCCTATATCCATCCATGCCCTGGGCCATCAGCTGCCAGAAGAGCCCTCCTACGCCGGCGCCACCCATGCGGGCCGAGTTGTAGACGGCATCATAGACTGTCGAGTACACGGTGTCCCTCGCCGAGACGCTGAACCCAGAGTTTCTCGACGATTTGCCGAATTCTGAAACCAGAATTGGCTTCTTCAGCACAGAATCTGAATCTTCTATATGGGACTTGAGCCAATCCTCAAGGAATTGCTGCTCTGCTGCGTCACCTTTCCATCCAACCCTGCTTGCATGAATCATAAAGTGTGGAGTTATTATATCATGCAACGGGTTTCTAATGCAAAGTGTTATATATATGTTGTTGTATAACCCACCATTGATCAGGATAGGCATGAATGGTAGAGAAATCGACTCCCGAAACCATGTGATTTGAGATGAAATCGGTTCCGACCTCGTAGCCCGGGTTGTATTGCTTCCTATCGGGCACCGATTCACCGTAGAAACCCTCCATGCCAATAGTTAGCATGTGGTTGTTGTCTATGGACTTGACATAGGCCGCCATTTCTTCAACCCAAGCCTGAACTTGAACAAACATATCAAGAGTTAGGTTTCGATATTGATACCTCAATTTTAAACCCATAATTTACCTGCAGGGTTGCGCCGGAGGTGTCGGTTTGGCAGCGGGGCTCGTTCATGAGCTCCCAGGCGAATATGATTGGATCATCTTTGTACGCCACGCCGGTTATTGTGTTTATTCTGGTAGCAACTTTCTGAAAATACAGATACAGATACACATACACACACATACATTCATTCATGACAAATCAGTAATCATGACACAAAAAGCAAAAAATTTGAATCAGCAGAGAAGCAACGCCTGCATTTTAATTAACACCTCGATATGGTTCTTGTAGAATCCCTTGACAAGATCATCTTTAAAGAAGTCGTCTTCAGAGTTCAAGTAGTGGCCCTGGTCCTTAGCCCATTGAACATATTGGTACTTTCCTCCATAGTCGTTCCAGTTGTTCACCAAAGTGAGTATCAAATAGATACCATTCTTCTTCGCCTCGGAGATCACAAAGTCCAAACTCTAAAACAAATTTCGTTAAAAACCAACGTTGAATGAGAAACTGCAGAATAATTCACTTGTAAAGTCGATACACTTAACCTACCTGGAACATCTTCTCGTCGTAGACACCAGGAGAGCTCTGCATGGGTTTGCTGCCGCCATCGCTGAAAGCCCATGTTCGAACTAGCTTCAGTCCACGGCTAGCAGCCTCTTCTAATGCAGAGCTCACCTTGCCTCTCTGTGATGGGTCATAAGCTACATCCATGAGCCAGTATGCATTGAACCCATTAGGGTAAAAGGAGTTCCCATTGAGCGTGAAATGGGTTCCGCTGGTCCCGGCGAAACCTGCTGCAACAAAAGCACTTTGATGCTGCAAAGCAACAAGGACCACGAAGGCCAAGCTACACAACACTCGCTTTCCAATCATCTCTGTGCTATCTAGTACTAATGTTGCTTATGAGGGATGAGTTGTGGGAGTACCTCTCAGGTGCTAGGCTTATATAGAAGTTCAGAGAAACTAAAAGGAACACATGAGACGTGGAAAAGAATGCATGCATACATCATTTAGGATTGGCGGGAAGAGAAGGATAGGGATGATCTCTTGAGTTAGGATTATCTGAAATTGTGTGCATGTTGCCCATGAATTCAATTCTATCTAGGGTTATTTCAAGTTGTTCCTGATATTCTGCTACGGTTGTTCCTTTTCTGCAACCTTTTGGTTTGTTAGTTTACACAAAAAAACTTTTTTGGTTTGTTAGCCTGGTGGTTTGGGAAATAGATTGTATTGAAGAGTTGCGTGCTGGTATTTGATTTTTCATCAGTATACAGTTTGTTATACCTTTTTTCCTTCTTCACGCATGCTTTGTTTTCCGCCCATTGAATTCTTTAAAGGATAAGCTTCTCTCTAGGTTTCCCAAATATATGCCTGAATCTGATATAGTTTCAAACTACTAATTATTGCATCTAGCAATCAAAGTTAGGATGAGAAATTAATCGTACTTATCAGAATTGAAGAAGTTTTAAATGATATCTCTGGAGTTAATGCTAAAGAACACAGATAGAATTTCATTTTCTTTGGATAAAATTAGAGGAAACTGCGTTTAATACAAATTGTAATATGATATCCATTAGAATTATACTTAGTGACAACCCTAAACAATACATCCTAATACCTACGCAAAACAAAATCTGGACAGCTACATGCAGCTATATGAAACATACATAGTAACATATTAATTCCCTGATTTGCATTCATTGTGATATGCATCTTTTCAACATCGATTTGATTATGCATAGCTCCCAGGAAGGTGTTGATGATGACTTTTTAGTAACTAACCATGGTTGTTTAACTAGAACAAGAAAGAAAACTGCTGCTAATCCAAAGATAGTTTGAAGCTTTTCTTTTTTATATATTGATCAATTCATTGCTGCTATAGATACAATGGGGGCACGACTGGTGCTTAACTAGTATGGGATTCTGGATCGCTCACAGAAATATAGCAGATCGATTGGAAATCATTCATCAAGATAAATAAGTAGCAGTGTCTCCTCAGAAACACTTGTATCATAATTAACCCAGGACATGGGGAAGATCTTCCTCCTTTAGTCATCCAAGTTGAATTCCCAGAGCAGTCCGCCGCATTCGGAGAGCGGGTTCTCCTTGTAGAAGCCGAGGGCGTTGGCCTAGCGGATATCAGAGGAGATGCCGCTGTTCTTGGTCAGCACCACGGTATCGCGGTCCCGGCCGGCCTGGATCTCGTCGCAACCTTCCATCGGGCTCTTAACCAGAATCACGTCGCCGACCTCGTTCTGGTGGTCTCTGTCTACCTTAAACCTGTACGTTCCTTCCGCATCCGTGACAGCCTCCTCCTTCAAGGTGACCTTGTCGTTGTCGTAGCAGTTGCACTCAATCCGCACTTTCGCGCCTGCACGGAAGCCATATGAAGAATCAAATTTCCCCCGCAAGGAATCTATTGATTGATTTATTATTATTATTATTATTATTATTTTCTTTGATCGTGTGACTTTGATGCTCTGGCTGGCGGCGGTCTCGAAGCCGCCACGACAGGTGTCGCAGTAGACACGGCCTTCGTTGATGAAATTGGGAGGGGTTACGGTGTCTGCGGCGACGCCAGCGAGGGCGGGAAGGAGGCAGAGGGCGAGGAAGAGCTGGAGCTTGGCCATGCTTCTTCTTCTTCTCTGCTTTGGTTTTGGAACAACTGGCATATATGCAGGCTTTGTGCGTGCTAACAATTACGGGTTTGCCAGATGTAAAAGAAGCTGTTGGCGCTGACAGTTGCCCGCGATTAACGGTTAACAGTTTTTTATGGCGGGCTTCGGTTTGTTGGTAAGACCGGTCGCGTGATTCTGAACCGGATAGCTTGTTAGAATTTTTTATTGGAAGAAAATTTTTTTCAACAAAAATTATTTTTCGCATAACCACATACGCATTGTGATTATTTCATTAACCACTTGCATTATAAAAAATTGTGCAATTATCTCTATCTTATGTTAAAATTTAGAGTTTTGTTAAAAAATTATCTCACAAATTTATAAAAATCACATATTACTATTAATAAAAAAATTATATGCCTTATATTATAAATTTTAAAAAATATCTAGATTAAAATTATATAAAAAATTAAATTGTTCTCATTTGATTTTTGATTCAAATATCTATTAATTAATATAAAAAATACTCATTTTATTTTAATTTTTTATAAAAGATTGACTGTTCGATATTATAAAACTAGAAATCCAACATATAATTTGTTAAATTGATTGTTTGGTGATTATTAATCAGTTGTCTGACCAAATTCAAATGAAAATAATTTAATTGGTAAATTTGAATTAAAATATAATATTATGTGAATATATTTAATTAAAGTAATTTTTTATAAATTTATAATATAATAAAATAATTTTTATTAACAACAATAAAATGAATAATTTTTTATAAATTTATTATAAGATAAGTAATTTCTTTACAAAAAACTTTGAAATTTATTCGATAAGACATTGAGCCATTACCAAATAATGAAAGGAGGAACATTGTGCTTGGTGTAACAAATTTTTAGCTTGAAAAAAATGAACAAATTAGATTACAAAAGTGATTCTTATGGAACTCATAGTCATTGCAAAAAAAAAAATTCTAACTCTAATTTAAAAATAATGATAACTCATTTATAAAGAATACTGGTTAAGAAAAACATTAGAAGGTTGAAAATGGATTGGATATAATTTGAATAATAATAATAAGATTTGCAAGTCATTACTGTTCAAGAAAATTTGGGTCCTTGTTGGTGACTAGATTTAAGAATTTGATGGTGGCTTTCAAGAACCACGATGACTTTGTTGGTGTTTTGGCAAGATCCCCCATCAAGGAGGATCCTTAGCTCTCTGTGAGCTTGGTGCCCTAGGAGAGGATCTCGGAGCCATCAAGGTCCTATGGAGGGAAACCAATAGTCAGCCAACCAACACAAGCAAAATGCGGCCCACCCCACGAAGTGGTCACCACCCTGTCTCTCCAATCGAAGCTCTTTGGCGTCACTTTCAAGAAAGTACTTCTTATAAGGAAAAAAATTGTTTCAGACCATTCGTTCAAAAGGTGATCGGAAATCCAAATATTGGGGAAGAAGATGACAAATCGAGACTTGATATTTCAATGCTTTAACTTACATTTCATTAGCTATAAAAATACTTTAAAATCATAAAGTCATTGTTTATACCTCATTGGCTATTGAAATATTTCAAATCAATAAAGTTATCACTTATGTCTTATTAACTATATAAACACTTCAAATTAATGAAGTTATCGATTACGCCTCATTGGGTATACAAACACTTTCAAATCAATAAAGTTATTATTTAGGTCTCACTGGCTAATGAAAACACTTTAAATTTATAAAATTATTACTTACAATTCATAAGATATAAAAACACTTCAAGTTAATAGAGTTATCACTTACACCTTATCGGTTATAGAAATACTTCAAACTCATGAAGTTGTCATTTACGCCTTATTGGCTATGGAAATACTTTCAAATTAAATGAATCTATTATCTCATTAGCTATGAAAATACTTCAAATTAATGAAGTTATCATTTATATCTCATTAGCTAATGAAAGCACTTCCAACCAAGAAGTTATCATGAACATCTTATTGGCCAACAAAAATACTTTGACCAAAAGAAGTTATTACCAATGCTCAGCCATTAACAACACTTCACTCATCATTCCCTTTCCATGTTCCACAAAATAATACCACCAAATTAAGTATCAATATCCGCTGATAACCAAGTCAAAACCCATCCGAGTTAGACTCTACATTGTTCAATGCACAAGAGTAGGACAATAGCACACATCAAAAATTCTTCTCCATTCATTCTTTCCCTTTATTTATTTCATATTTTCTATATTCTCATATTGAAATTCATTGTAAAGTGAGGGTATACCCTTACTTAAGTCATGCTCCATTTTTTAAAATCAATCAAATACTTTCTTCTTTTATTTTGTGTCTCTATTTCATTAACTAGGTTTCTTACTTTAGAATGTTCGTAATGATTATCGAGATAATTAACAATAGGCGCTTATATTTGTTGAAAGTCAATATTTCCATAATACTTAATAGCACATTGAAAATAAATACACTTTAATTTATAATTTGTGGTTGCTCCCCGGGGTTTATGCTACTCTGGACCACTGAAATTGATCCCACAAGAACTCCAAGGCTATGCCCAAATCCATGAGCAATGAGTAATGCTACCATCCTAACCCGAACTAGAATTAGTATGAATAAAACTAAATTAGATTAAATTGAGTCTCGTTGAGTGTGCTAAATCTCTAACATCACTCCAAGACTACGTCCAACTCCATAAATAGTGAGAATGCTCACTTAAAAATCAATAAAGTTTTTACCTATGCCTCGTTGGCTATGAAAATACTTTAAATTAACGAAGTTATTGCCTATCCTTCATTGGCTATGAAACACTTCAAAATCAATTAAGTAATCGTCTATGCCTCATTGGTTATGAAAACACTTAAAAATTAATAAAGTTATCACTTGCTCCTTATTGACTATGAAAATACTTCAAAATCAATGAAGATGTTGCCTACACCTCATTGGCTATGAAAAAACTTCAAATAATGAAGTTATCACATACGTCTTATTGGGTATGAAAATATTTCAAAATCAACAAAGTTATTACCTATGTCTCATTGGTCATAGAAATACTTCAAAATCAATAAAGTTATCACCTACATCTCATTAGCTATGGAAATACTTCAAAATCAATGAAGATGTTACCTACGCGTCATTGGTTATGAAAAAATTTAAAATTAATGAAATTATTGTCTATGTCTCATTATCTATGAAAACACTTCAAATTAATGAGGTTATTGTCTATGCCTCATTGGGTATGGAAATAGCTCAAAATTAAAGAAGTTATCATCTACGCTTTATTGGCTATCAAAATACTTCAAATCAAAAAAGTTATCACCTACAACTCATTGGTTATGAAAATACTTTAAAACTCATGGAGTTATCTCTAATGTCTTATTAGCTAATAGAAATACTTTAAAATTCATGGAGTTATCGTCAACACCTTAATGGCTAACAGAATACTCCAACCCAACAAAATTACCTCCAACACCTCATTGGTTAATAAAAACACTTTAAAGTTATGAAGTTATTATCAACACCTTATTAGCTAACGAAAATACTCTAACCTAATGATATTATCCCCAATGTCTTATTAGACAATGGAAATACTTCAAACTTATGAAATTATCTTTAATACCTTATTGGCTAACAGAATATTCTGACCTAATAAAATTATTGTCTACATCTTATTAGCTAATGCAAATATTCCAATCCAACGAAGTCACCCGCAATACTTTATTAGCTAACAAAAACATTTCAAAACTCAATGGAGTTATCACCAATGCTTTATTAGCTAACGGACATACTCTAACCTAAATAAAGTTATCTCCAATACTTTATTATCCAATTAAAATACTTTAAACTTATAAAGTTATCTCCAATGCCTTATTGGTTAATGGAAATACTCCAACCAAATAAAGTTATCATCTACACCTCATTAGATATGGAAATACTTCAACCAAATAAAGTTATCACCTACATCTCATTATCTACGAAAATACTTTAACTCAAAAAGTTATTGCCAAAAATCAAAACTATCAAAAATGCTTCAGGCTAATCCAAATAAGCTGCTAGCAATGTCATTCAGTGAAGTTATCACCAACACTCAATGCTATATAAAAAATATTTCAAACTTCTCTCATTGCCTTTTATGCCCTACCGGACAACACTACCATCTACCAAGGATTTATTCAAGACCTATCTATGTCAGACACTATGCAGTCTAGCACATGGGAGTAGAGCAACAACACATATCAGAACTTTTTTTTCACTCCTTCTTTTTCTTTTTATTGTCAAATTTTCTATAATTTTGTATTGAAATTCATTATAAAGTGAGGGTATGCCCTTACTTAACCCATGTATCATTTCTTATATCAATTAAACTATTATTTCTTCTTTTCTTTTCGTGTCTCTAAGTTATTAACTAGATTTCTTACTTTATGAGGTTTCTAACGATCGTGGAATAATTAACAATAAGAGTTTGTACCTATTTGAAGTCAATATTCTCATAATACCTTATTGAGCACTTAAATTAAATACACTTTAATTTATGCATCAAGATTGTTCCCCAATGTCTTTGGCATATCGGGCTACCAATTCCAATCCCACAGGGCATTTACTCAGATTGAACTTATCTCCCTTACCAACAAGGGTGTCACTTGGTTTACAATCATACATGCTAAATCTTTTAAGTACTTTCTTGATATAGCTCTTTTGTGATAACCCAAGTATTTCCTAAGAGTGATCTCATTGCATCTGTATACCTAATGCAGAAAGGCATCTCCAAGATCTTTCATCTTAAATTTTTTTGCCAAAAATCTTTTGATTTCGTATAATAAGCCTATATCATTACTGGCAAGCAATATGTCATCGGCTTGTAAAATCACAAAAATATGTTTACTTCCATTGAACTTGTGGTATATACAATCATCAACTGCATTCATCTCAAAATCAAATGAGATTATAACTTGATGAAATTTGCAATACCATTGATGGGAAGCTTGCTTAAGTCCATAGATGGATTTCTTTAATTTGCAAACAATTTGCTTTATTTCTTTTGACACAAAGTTTTCTAGCTACATTATTAGATTGCTTCATCAATGTCATCATTGAGAAATACAGTCTTTAAACCATCTGATGTAACTAAAGTTGAAAATGTGCAACTAATGCCATTATTATCTTGAAAGAGTCTTTTTATAAAATTGGAGAGAAAGTCTCTTTATAATCAATGCCTTCCTTTTAAGTAGAGCCCTTTGCAATAGGATAACCCTTATATCTCTCCACATCGCCTTTTGAATCTCTCTTAGTCTTAAATATCCATTTACAACCAATGGGATGAGGTCCCAAATGTCATTATTTTCATGGACTTTATTTCCTCATTCATTGCATCAATCCACTTCTGCGAGTCATAATTTTGCATAGCTTGATGGAAATTAATTGGATCCTCCTCCACCAATCCAATGTCAACCTCGTGTTCTTGGAGAAATATGATATAATCATCCAAAATCAGACTTCTCCTTTTTTCTAGTGGATCTCCTTAATAGAATTAGTTCTAGAGTCTGTTAGTTTGTTCTTCTAGAATAATTTATTGATTTTGAATGAGAGGTTCCTCAACATTGTCATGATTTAGAATTGCTTCTTGAGCAATGTCAAGAAAAGTGGACTGATCCTAATCATTGGCAATAACAACAAAAGGAATAGTGACATATTCCTCTTCAAAAATAAAATCTCTAACCTTATCCCCCTTGGCAAACTCAACTTCCTTAAAGAATCACGCATTTCCCATCTCAAAAATTGACCTAGTCATGGGATAATAAAACTTGTAACCCCTTGAACTTTTAGAATATCCAACAAAATAACAGCTGATTATTCTGGAGTCCAATTTCTTTTCATTTGGCCTATAAGGCCTTGCCTTAGCTAGACAACCCCAAATATGAAAGTGCTTCAAACTAGGATTCTTTCTCATCCAAAGCTCATAAAGGGTTTTGGTAGTTGCTTTATTTGAAACTCTATTAAGTATGTAAGCTGCAATCTTTGAAGCTTCTCTCGAGAGAGATTCTGGCAAGGTAGAATGACTAATTATACCCTCACCATGTCCTTAAGTATTTTGTTTCGCCTCTTCTCAACACCATTCATACTAGAGATCTCGGCATGGTGTACTATGGGACTATACTACACTCCTCTAGGAACTTAGCAAACAACCATGGATGTTGTTCACCTAATCCATCATATATGGCATAGTAATCTCCACCACGGTCAGATATGATTCCTTTAATCCTTTTGTTGAGTTGGATCTCAACTTTAGCCTTATAATTCTTGAACACATTCAATGACTATGACTTCTTGTGAATGAGATATAGTTAGCCATACCGTGAAAAATCATCTATGAATGAAATAAAATATTATGGACCATTACAAGAAGCCATAGAGATGACCTACAAATATCCATAAGAATTAGTTCTAAGACTTTCATAATCTTGTTGGCACCTAATCTCCTTATGTTTGTCTATTCCCCTTTTACGCAATTAACACAAATTTCAAAATTTGTAAAATCAAGGGAATCAAGAATTTCGTTAGACATAAGTCTCTCAATTCTCTACTTGGATATGTGACCTAATCTCTTGTGCCATAATAATGCAAAATTCTCATTTGTTAGTTTTGGCTTTACACTACGTGTACTTATATGCAAGGTTTCATTCAATGAGGCAAATGTATCAAGCAAATAAAGGTTATCATAACTAGATAAAAAGACCAATACCAACAACTTTTGAATCTTGAGAAAGACTAACTGACCATTTCCAAATGAACAAGAATAATCAAATTTGTCCAATGCAGAACTAGAAACCAAATTCCATCTAAACAATGGAACAACATAAGTCTCATTGAAATCCAAAAAAAATCTAGTCCTTAGTGATAACCTAAATGTTCCTATTTCCTCAACCTCCATTGATTTGCCATTGCCCACATAGATGTGTATCTTTCACCATCACTTGGCTTCAGTAACTCAGGCAACCCAGCATAGACACAATTATGTGAGTTTTCGCACCGAAATCTATCCACCAATTATGTCTAACTACCAAAGTTAAATTAACCTTAGAACAAATCAGAGAAAGAAGTGTATCTTTTTTCACACGTCATATGTGATATTTGGTACATTGCTTCTTCATGTGTCCAGCACCTCTATAGAAATAATAGCCAAATTCCTCACCATGTTCCTTTTGTTGTTACTTCTATGGTGCAATACTCACAACTTGCTTATCCTTCTTCCTTTTCTTATTACTATCCCTTTGACAATTGTAGCTCACGTTAAATTGACCGAATTGTGCAAGAAGAGATATCAAAACTAAATGCACAAGCAAGTCCTTAGATAATACTAACTTCAGTGGTTTTAGTCTCGAAGCAAGATGAGACACCCCCATGATGAACTCTCTTATATTTCATTTTCTTTGTACCTCATCGAAATAAGGTTTGACAAAAGTGTACTTATTTCACCTTTTTCATTCTTGGCAAACGTCTTCTTAATTTCCTCAAGAAAACCTTTGGCTGTAGTAACCTTTTCGGACATACTACCCCTGAAAGCTTCCGAGATAGCACACTTGATGATCATGAAACTCATGCAATTCAAATGGTCCCACCTTTTCATGTCCCTTTTATCATCAAATGAACTCTTGTCCATAAGGTCAATAGGCCATTCAACCCTCAACGCAAGGATCAAATCTGTGACACCAAGAACAATCATAACATTCTCTTATCATGCCTTGAAATTGATGCCATTAAGCATGCGAATTGAATTGACACTAGCATAAATATTAGAAGTAGAACTTGCAACTAAACACAAAACAAAAATAATAAAATAATGTGCTCACATAAGTTTCATATCATACTTAAATAAATTCAATTAATGGCAAGGCCCATCACAAGATACCTACCACAATATTAATATTTGGTCGTTGGACAAAATATTAACTTGTAAGTGGTACTCTTGGTGTAGTAATTAAACATTAATAATAAATTCTGTCAAACAATAACCATTTCTTTGGACCAACTTATTGCTTACATGGAATACCATATAATTGTCACATATTTATTACCACAAGTGTGCATGTAATTTGGGCAAATATTGATCTTCTTTTGGATCAATCAATATCATTTTCAAAAAAAACTTTTTGAACGTATTTTCAAGGTTAAAAACCAAAAGGATGAATTTTGCCCTTGAAATCCTTCTATCTCAATAACGAACCTAGATT